>JAGJTL010000183.1:2502430-2548001 GCA_022063505.1 Calosoma granatense | reverse complement strand
ATATATATATGTTAAATATACATTCTAAAATGTTTTCTTAACTGTATTCTACTAATTATTATCATCGCAAATGATCCCATAATGTCTAACGTCAATCAAGACCTTTTCAAATGGAATACAATATGCAGTATTCTTGTATCTAATCAGTGATATGTGAATCAGAGCGTAGTTTTATAAACATCTCAATAAAATGAGTTAATACGCATGGTAAGAAATGTGGTTTTTATTGAAATTATCGGGGCATATTTACACGGGTTCCCGTGTGATAAACTTGCTTACGATTACTTAGGAATTTATTGCACGAAAATTGGTCACACACACACACACGCACAGTCAGTTCACCTGGCTTACACGTTGAATGAGTACGCTGAGCTTTTTTCATTCTTATCGCAATCTCCTTTTGATCTTGCTGAGAAATAGGTTGGAATTTCAATTTTTAAAATCTCGAACACACAGTGTTCTTCTGTAAAAGAGACGACAAATGAAATCGTCAAGTAAATAAATCTGCCATGGTGTGTATCCATCATACACACGAAATTATATGTCATTTTGGGTGTCACAGAAGAATTCGGAAAATAGTCTTTACGGCAAGTAGCATTAGATTTTTCTAATTGTTTCTCATTTACAAGGTAGTATTGATGGTACATTTATACAAAATACAAGAATGTACACTTGTTGTTACATGAAATCCTGCTGACTAACTCCGTATTGGAGATATTGTTTAGTCAAGTTTATGAAACGGTAATGATAGGATTTGGCGCGCGATGGATGACGGGTTAGTTCAGTGGCGCAATGTGGACGAACGATTTCAGTCATGTGTGTAATTCGCACAAAAATTCGCGCAAAAAATCGAGAGCAAAGCGGAGTGATGCAGGAGAGTTAACAGTAAAAATGAGGAAAAACAGGTACCCCACTTGTAAATGTAAATAAATAGTATATCAAGTTTGCTTACGGCGGCCCATATTTGGGCAGGCCGAACGAGGAGACTTTTTGAAGCCGGCCACGGTGAGCATTTTATATGTCGTTATGCGTGATGAATTATAAAACAATGGCAGGGCGGTCTCGGGTCCACGTGACGTCACACAAGGAACGCCGCGCCGCGCGCGACCGAGCGAGCGAGCGCGCGCTTGTTTACATTTACCCATGGTTAGCAAGCAGTAGAGAGTCACACACGCACACACACACACACGCATACACATCTTTCTCCTCCTGCTGCTGCAGCTATATGGAGAGGTACTGTGTGTGTGTGTGCGCTTTGGTTTAACCATTTCCTATTATGCATCCATCTCAGCTACACGGGCACTCTACAGTACAGTACAGTGCCGTGTAGCGTAGCTTTGTTAATCCGATCCACCGACACCCAGACCCACCGCAACACCGAGGACCTCCGCGACACCATTCTCCGAATCCACGGACTCTTAAACTTGTTGAACGAATTGGAGTGGTTGTTTGGTCACTGGTGCCCACTGTGCCATACACAACACACACACACGCATGTTTGTTCTGCTTTATTTTTCATACTTTCAAAATATTTATCGAATTCTGTTACAGTTGAATTCACTGTAAAACGTATTGTCACAGTTGTTTCTGTAATAATTCACATGTTGGCACAGGTTGTGATAGTTCTCTCACACACTGGCCAAACACTTTCTGACAGTGACTCACATTAGTTATCATTCAATTCTAAACATTGACTGAGAATCATTACACGTCAACAATATTTTACAGTGATAATAACACAGTAACCTATTCATTATGCCACATATTGGCAAATAGATTTTTTCTATATTTGATTTTATAATATCTGGTACAAATAATATACCTACTTGTATGTGTGTATGCGTGTAGTTGTTTGTACTGTTGAAAATAAGTAATAACGATTATGATTGTAGACAATAGTTAGGTACGTATGTGTGCGGCTATATTTATATCAATAACTAACCTATGATTATGTACGAGAGATTATAATCATACGTATATAATAATAAAATTAATTTCAAATAGCTAAACGTCGCAATGGGAATCTGTATATGGTGCTGGACATTTGTAGAAAGCTTGGTGCTATGCTATGCAATACTTATGCTATGCGCGATGTTTTCCCATACGTAACAACTGTACAGAAACAATTCGTTTGTGTGTACAACTACAAACAAACACGTTTAAGAAACAAAATATTCAAATGTTGTTACTGTATTTTCATTAGAAACAAAACAAGGAAAAAAAACCGAATAACATACAAACAGATGCATTGTAAACAAACGTTCTATAAGTAACTACTATTACTAGTAGTAATCCTAGATCTATGTACACTGTATATAGAGAGATACGTACGTATGTATGGGTATGTATTATTGAACGGATCTAATTCAGTGCTATTAACTATCGATAATTGTAAGTGAATTCTGTCTCGTTACACTGCCATTTATTTCAACGATGTTAATAACTAACTGTACAAGAAAATGGAACACGGCTAACGATGGTAAAAAATTGATAATTACTCTACTTTTGATGTTATTACGGGAGCACTTTCAGACGGGATCCAAGGTTTTCGTGTAAGAGGCGTTTGCCTGTGAGTTAATTTTAGTTAACTAGCAAGTAATTCGATGACAGCAATGGCGGATTTCAGTTGTGGAACTGTGAAAGATATTTTCCTGCAATATTTATATAGATCTTTATATAAGATACAATTTTCTACAATCATATCTGTTTCATCAACAAATATAATCATGACCTGCTATTTGTACACATATCGGCTTGTGCTTTGCAGGTTCAAACATGTTAATTGATTATGTATTGTCCTCTCCGTGCATATGTGTGTGTGTGTGTGTTTGCTTTGTTATAATTGTCGGTAGAGGAAGATAAACAGAAGTGAAAATACAGACAGACAAAAAACAAAATTTTAAACAAAGCAGGCCGGATCAGTTAGTCAGCAATTCTAACAACACTTTTTTTCAGTTAAACAATATCACCATACTATACATTGTTCCCCAGTTTGTACGTTGAACGAATATTCATTTAAAAAACCCTCACAGGGGTCAGTAAACTTGTTCAACATGCAACAATGTCGCAACGCGTAAATAAATCCATAAATTTCATCTCTGCGAAAACAAACAATTATAATTGTCCTCTAATGTAACTATGGTACGTTCTTGTTTGATTCGTGTTTGAGCGCGTGTGTGTGTAACGATTACAGACACAGCTGGCTGGATGATGGCCGGTCTGTTTGCTGCTGGCTTGAAATGCTGTTGCCGATGAAGAAAGTTGTATACATTTGGTCACGTGACAGGGGAAAATCAGTGTAAAAAGCCGGCATCCTTGCACGGCCAATACGGAACGCATCTTGTTTACGAATCAACGACTAACATCCGATCCACTGCCAAACGCAGAAATGGAAAAAAAACGGTGAAAGTCACGAATTTTTCTTTTGTCGTAAATTTACTACAATACTTTGTAGTAAGTTTCACTGGATTTCATTTATGTATGAAATTGTTTAAAAATGCATTTTCCCTATTTACAAACATAATGCATAGGATTTACTGTAATATTCTTAGAGAAAGTTATGTCACCAAGCATAAGTTTTGTGGAAATAATATAGTACTTTTATTTTTATTAATCATAAATATATACATGTATTTTTAGTACAAGCGATGTTGTCTAGATATATTTACGTTATTTAGATTTTCAAACTCGCAGCAATACAATACAAATAATAAACATTATTTCTCCGAACTGCGAGCGTGTGAATTGTCCACCATTTTGGAATTACGTACGTGCCCAAAGCCACCCTCGACTGCAAACACGACGCAACCTGCACTCCGTTAGCGGCAAACTGGTTTCAAAATAATATATTCATGCATAAAAGCAAAATCTACGATTTTGCACGCAACATTCCCGGTTCAGTGGCCTGTGGACGACTGTGCAATATATTTTCTAGTCAGTACGGTCCATGCGTAATGCTGCTGTAAGAAAATCAAAACACCAAATCCACTTCTATCGTCGTCAGCGGCACTGGCCTTCAAAACAACAACAGCTGTTTTAGTAGTAACTTTGCACGACATATTTCACAGATCCACAAGTAAAATGCGAAAGTAATTACTTATGTATGTATTTAGTCCAGTGACGTCATTATTATTTATTAAACAATCAGTAAATCAACACGGCTTAGCTTTGATCCGTATAGTATTTCTGTACATTACTTTGTATGTATGTATAAATTATGGAAATTGCTGCTGTACGGGAACAAGACAGATTTACTATACAAAATACGAAACTATATGAACTTTTATATATTCTATGATACGTATTTTTAGTTATTTATATCTGTGGGAAGTTTGGAACAATTGTCGCTTCTCTTTGATCAGTGTCATACAGATAACAGACCTCATGATTTAGAAGACCGCAATGTGACCACAAATTCGGATAAGTACATAATAGATTAGTGGCCAGTTGTGTATGCGCGTGTGTGCGTGTGTATATTCTAACCTTGTACATATTTACACATAATAGCAATTAATTCCGATTTAGTAATCGTGTATAATGCAGTAGTTATGGATGGGGATATGTTTGAAGATGTCTTTGTGCCTGGCGATGTAATGTGTGTGCCTATGTGAAATGTAACTAACTGCGTATCATAGCTCGCTCTCTGGGACGACTAAATTTCACATGTGAACAAAATGTTTACAGTTAGTGTATACAAGGTCTGTACACTGTTGAGAATTAAACTTTAGAACGAAAACATTTCATTGGGCCGTTAAATTATCCAATTTAGTTGCGTGCATTTAACTACCCAGTCTATACTATATTCACTAAACATTTTTATTTGTTTAATCTACGAGTAACGTACAGCACAGAGGAAAGTCAGGGATTCGTATATACATCTTACGTATGATATTTTAATATGAAGTTAGTTGGAAACTCCCAGGAGTATATAGACTTCAATGTAAGCTTAAGCACGCAAGTCTGCAGAACATTGGACGAGTCTACAAATAAATAGGGTAATACTTGGAAATATTTCTGTAAATATTTTCTATTGGCAAGAATAACTCACAGACGTGGAATTTCAACTGAACTCTCGAGAGTATATTTGTCAATAACATTTCAATAGAACAGTCTCACGTGTTTCTAACTTGTCATGTCTTGTTGAAGTGTGTTTCTGTTTGGTAAACTACAAAAGCAGAGATGAATATAGAGACAGATACGTATGTGCGACGGTGTGTCGGACCCTCTGATAATGTGATTTCGGGCCCCGATGTGTTCTCTTGGGGGCGAACACTCTCTCTCTCGTATTTCCGTGTGTGCATGTGTGTGTGCAGTGCATATTTGGAGGGTCGAGTTAGGCACGTTACGCTGGTTAAGTGTGTTCGTAGGTTTTTATAAGATAGAAAGGAATAGCGTTGCCTGTAATCGTCTTGTCATGAGTCTCGACTTGAGTGTATTTTCAGAACGACTATTTTTAGTGCGTTTACTGCAGGCCGAACTCTATACGCCGATTTAAAACAGGGAAATTGTATTTCATAATATTGGAAGTTGTTCTTGCTTGTGCTTCTCTCAAAACCATATGTGATGTGCCTTCCTAATCAGTATATTTTCTTTACACCAGTAAACAAATACTTTTACTAATTAATATTGATAGATATAATTATATGTATTTAGTGGTCATTTGTAATTTGGTATAAATTACACTGTAATCATTGTTTTTCTTGTACACATTGCACATTATGTCTATGCATTTTACATGTATAATTAATCAAACGTGATATCAGCTAATTCATTTGTTTATTTATTTGTACACATTACATTAGTATGCAAAAATCGTGATTTTCCAAGAATTTGTAATAGATCTATCTATCCAGTGTTTCCTCAGAAACATTTTCTTTTAACATGCAAATCTACATAATAAACATATAAATCAGACAGTGATAAACAAAAATAAATAGTAAAATTAATTAGAAAGTATATGTTATCTACATATATCTATTTATACTTTTTCACATACATATATGTATGTAGTTATAAGTTGGTATTATAATATAATATGATAGTGTTTTAGTTATTAGATAAAATCATCTAGCTAATATACAAGTATAAGATACTAAGGTATAGAATATTGTGAGAGAAACGTGATTCTAGAATATAAGTATCTTGCGTTAATAAATTTTATCGACGGTGAGGAACGCCAGACTTTCAGCTAGTTCCGTTTACATTGCGGTGTAGATTTATTTTAACTCGGATTGAGTGTGTAACCTCATTAATATAATAGCGACTGATTGTTTACGCAGTGCCAGGAATCAGAACCGGCCAACTTGTATTGAACGTGAACAGGTATGAACAAGCATACACCTTGCCTACTCAACTTTACTCAACTTTCCTATACACACATATATGTAGATAAATTAGATTTTGTTTGATCTTAACAACAGTTTAGCAAGCAGCAACTTTTCAAGGATTTTCCGGAAATCAATCGAAAAACATTACAAAATATAACGTCACGATATTAAAGCAATAAACACACAAGATATATGGAACGATAGATCACGTTCAGGTATCTAACACTTCATCGCTAAAACATATCGCTGTACTGAGATACAAATATGAAATATATGTTAAATATTATTGATTCCTAGAACACAACATTAATAGTGTCTAGATTCCTGATTGATTTGATTAAAGTTTAAAAAATATGCCAGTTTCTTAAATGAAAAAATTTTTTAATTTGATTTACTCTCCGAGAACGTTCGCATTTTTAATTCAGAACATGAAACGAACGAAACAGTGTTGTCGCGGTAGTATTTTTAGAATTATGAAAATTTATAAGTACATAATATTATTCACATGCCGGTTTTCAAAGTGAAACACATTTAGTATATCCTGAATTATAATTAAAACGCGGAACTCTATGTATTTTCGTGAAATGAGGTCGCAGTGCACTCACAGGACTTTTTCCACTGCAAATGCCAAAAATTTAAATGAATAACAAGCAATTTCATACTGATGTCATTTGTACATAACAACAACTAAATCTGCCGTGCACAGATTATTTATACGAAAACGTTTATTCAAGTAAATGCAATGTGACTTTGAAATTTTCCGCCGAACCGTTGTATATTGTCGCGTAATCTTGGATCTGGCCCAAATAAACGCGAATCCCTTTTTCCTTTTTGACAAATTAAATAACATTATTCACCGGTAATAATAGCCGTCATTTTACCAGCACGGATTATTGCTGCCTTTACAAATGAGTTAAAAGTGTGTTTATATATAGAATTGTGTGTATACAATATTAATTCTACAGAATGTACATGGTATTCATATAAAGTAACGGGGTCGCAACAGTGTTGTTATTCCGTTAAATATTAAATTATTAATTCATTTACAGATAATGTTAGTGTTTTATTTTATACTATTTCTGATACATGTTATATTTCCACTGTCCCGCCTGTGGCACGTGCGCCCCTGTCACGCATATATACAATGTGTGTGTAAGCTTACTATACAGCAAGCCCACGGCAGACAGCGTAGTAACATCATCCATACACAGAGCGAGCACACTCCCTGCTTGTATTATTGGAATCACACATAGAGTAATTAAGATCTAGACACTGCGTATTTCTTATAAGCCCAGCTATCCAGCTGTTTACTGACAATTTCTTACATATCATCGTATACGCGATGTTTGATATGGTTTCTTGTACAGTTGGAACATCTGTGAACAGAATTTCCAACTGGCGTGCTGAACATTTCGTTAACATCTGACCCTGTACAATTAACGCAAAATTCTATTTAAGCAGGTATTTATATTTATTTCAAAATGTATTTTTAGAATATATGTAGATGTATGTTTAACTATAAAATATTATATTAATACATGTGTGTGATTTACTGAATATTCCAAGTGAAACAGACTGATGTAATAATGATAATCCACTATCAGAGACTACTACGGTTCATTGAAATGATGAACAGCTGATACTTTCTTTATAAATAATTATCAAACACCGATAATAACACTTTCTCCTGTGATTATCAGTTGTATCTGTCATAACTAAGCGACTTCAAATAAGTGCACTTTGATAAAATACCGTGTATTTAATCACAATCTCACAGACGGCGCCAGATTATTTTAATATTTCTTTAGTTTCTAAGCGAGAACACATTATTTAAAGGGGAAAAATTGCACAATAATTCATCATTTTGTATTGTAAGAAAATTAATTATTATGTATCTATTGGTGTTTTGTTAATGTAAACAACATGTATGTACAAGTAGGTACTCTAGCAGTGGAATATTATTTAGTTTTGTAATGTTGTTTGTTTGAAATAGTTTTACTTGACGCACTTGTAGCGGTTTGACGATGGTTATGTTTGTTAGCCTAGCATTTTTGTAATCTGTACGTCAATGCATCGAGCCATGTGCGTTTGATAAAAAATGTATAGTTTTTCTTACATCTAGGTAAACATGAATATAGTCACTTGAAATGTTGCGTAGCTATATAATCTCCAGTTAATATAAATATCATCCATAATATTAGCCGGCTTTGTATATTATTTTTAATTGCTATCACAAATAAATACGAATTTTATTCCGTGTTGTGTTTATACATTTTATTGCAATCATATTTTGTTTTTAAAATGCAACGGTATTAGAAGATGCTGGAGGAGTTTTTGTTGAATAACAAAATAGAAATGTCATTGTTATATTTATTCGTATGTCGTCATATATATGTATGTATGAGTAATAAATATTTCTTAATTATTCCATATAAGTTAAATCCCACCTGCAAAGGAGACGAATTTTATTTGTGTCAGTAGGATTATAAAGAACAATGAGTTAATCTTCTTTCCTTAAAAAATGTGTCAAATCATGAAGTAGGTGTAACAGTAACCGTAGTTTATATTCATACAACAATTACTACTATGATATATTTAGTTTATTTATTAGTTTCTTTTCGTATAATTATTGAGATATTACAAATAATATCCCACAAGTTATATGCTACTCGCAACCTGAATGTAGAAATAGTTGCCTATATACTTCTCCGTATATTCTCTAAAGATTCAATTATTATAGTTTGTAATAACTAATAAAACTTTTATAGAATAAATATAATTATTTAGTTTTGTTCTGGGAATAAAAACTAACATCTGTTTTTTTTGTGAATTCTAATAATAAAAATCGCATAGGTAAATATTACTGTTAGCCGTTTTTTTTGCTTGAAACGGTATTTCGCGTATCTGTGTGTTATGAACTGTGAGTGTCGTCCACGAGTCTGAAAAAATTCAGCTGGGTGTTGCATGAGTAAGACGCTGAAATGTTAAGGCGGGACTGGTCTCTAAGTTTTCAGCAGGATTCCGTCTATTTTAAGTGACAGAAAAATATATAGTAGCGAATTAAGTTCAATGTGTCTGCTAGTGTTATTTGCGCTCTGCCAGAACTGAATTTCGCTTTTATTTTTCTATTTTCGCATTTCTCGTCAAAACAGAAAATTAATATAGCCACCAGGTTTTAATATTTTCGAATCACACTATATTCCGGCTTGTCGTGCACGCTGCTTTTTTTAGACTTTAAAAATAAGTTCGCAGAGAAAAAAAAACTCGCAATGCATTTATAATTGTAAAGGACGTGACGAAAATGTCTGTAGAGAATTTAACGTGACATTATTCACATTGTAAAACAAAATATACATTTACTAATCAAATGAATAGAAATACAAATAAAAATCTAAATGTTTCATACTTCTGTTCTATTAGACAGTGAAACATGAAGATTTATTTCGGCAAAAGTTTCTAGTAAATTATATTCGAAACTATTTAGAAGAATGAAATAATAAAAAAACTACGTTGAGGTGAGGTGTGTGATGTGTGTTGTGTATAGGAGAATGGCAGCTGCTGGTCTGTGACCAGGTGGCGCTGATATAGCGATGCTGAGAGACGCCGCGCACGCTGGCTGACTGTTTGCGTGAATCAGCGGCGCTGGCCCGGTGCCCGCCTGAAGCCGACCAGACACCACAAGTTCTCACCGTTAATCCGAAGGCGGCACACACACACACATGCACACATATCTCGTCCATGACTACGATACGTACCCTTTCATTTATCTCTGAATGGCAGAATCTATTCCAAAATAACCAACACCCAATAATAGAGTAGTATTCAGCCAGTACAAACTATACATACGTACGTACGTACGGACGTGCATGTGAATTCTTGTATACTTTTGTATATTTACAGGAGAATTACTTTCTCTCTTACAAGCACAAATCGGCCACTAAAGATTATGTACAGATCTAGTGTGTCTGTTATAACTTACCGAAGATAAATATTAAAATTTCACTGACAGCGTGACGTATTACTCGAGAGATGAAAATATACATTGCGTCATGTCACTTTAGTGAATATGCACAGGTTTGTTTTCAATCTAAACATACTAGTACTCTCTCGGTACGAATATGTTATTCAACAAAGTGTCATGAACATTTGTTACTGAAATGCTGCAGCTTACCTACGGCGAACTTCCTGGTTTCAATATGTAATGATGTATTGTCGATGTATTTTCTTTACACAGTTTCGTCGACAGTGTCCTTCACTTTGATTATTTTCCTATGCTGTTTACTACTTTTTTCACGTTTTACGATAAAGCAAAAAATATTCCATGTGCAAAAAATACCGATTGAAAACAAAAGACGCCGCACAGATACGTGGTCCAGTTATTAAATACTTTCCTTTTATGTTGACAGGATTTATGTAAATATCCACGAATAGCTGAAATTCCTGCTTGTATAATAACACATTCTGTGCACACAGGCTGTTCAAGATGTCGCATGTCCCCCGTACAGACCACCAAAACCAAACTGTTGTCCCTTCGATTCCCCCCATATAACAGTTCATGCTTTATTGGGGCATACTTGTCTGCTGCAGTCAGTTGTAAAGCAATCTTCAAACATCAACTGTCTCCGTCTGTCGCATGGAAAGCAACCGTACTTTAGTGTGATGTCTTCGTATTTTAGCTAGACCATCAGCGAATTCCTTTGCATTGTTTCAAATTTATTTAATATTCTGAACGCGTAGGGTTTCTAAAATACATTCCAAGAATTTGGCATTTTATTTAAGTACAGGGCACGAATTTTATGCAACGGTCTGTGGTCAACACAATTGTCTTCTTAGGATAATGTTTCTTGTAATTAATACAGATAATGTACACTGTGAAACTAACTAGTGTCATTTGATTTCAGTGAAGGATGCAAGAATCAATGTTCGTCTTACCAACAAGACAGTCAAAGTGAATGATATACTTCGGTTGACTTGCGGTGTCCGAGGTAATCCGCCGCCCGTTGTAACGTGGTACAAGGATGGCCGCGAAATTCGGGGCAAACGCAAGAGGCCACGGATCAAGCATATGGAGTAAGTACTCACTGTATAATAATAACGTAATATATTTTATTAGGGTATACTATATTAAGGATTGTGTCATTAGCTTGAAAGATGGTTTAGGTGCGCCGCCGGTCGCGGCTCCTTTAGATGATTGTCCTAGATTTTCACAAGTAATAATATAAGCTCGTAAGAGCCAAGCCAAGGTCTACGGGTGTGGGCGCAGTGCACCGTGCGAATGGACCTGTCCACTGGCGCATCTAAATAAAAAGCTACTGTTCGCGCGACCGCAACAGATATATACCGCGCTGCGTACGACTTATGTATATAACAATGAGATCAGCCCCCGCTATTAAATACTGTCAAGTGTCAGATGTTGCCAACAACTTTACAAATCACCTTAGCTGCTGAGTTTGGCAGCGCGCTCACGCCACAACTGGCCATCGTTCAGCAACCTTGAAACTTAACGCATGTCGCTCATATTACAGAGGTTAATGTCCATAAATTAAATGTAATATTCGAACAATCTACGTGTGTCACTGTTGCAAACATTTGTCAGAAGGGTAATTTGTACATTTTATTTGTTTCCACTTGCAGGAAAAAATCAGTTCTTTCGATCCAGAATGTTGACTCGTCGGACGCAGGAAAGTACGAATGCCGGGCGAAAGGAGTGATAGGAAAAGTAGTTAGCAGTTCGGCATTAGTCACCATCCAGCAGGATACTACCACGACTACCACCACTACAGTACCAACAGACACAGAAGGTAGCCGTAGGTGTCAAGATACTTAATTGCATTCTTTTAATCATTTGAACTGTATCCGCTAACAATTAATTTAACTTGTCTTGCATGCACAATGTGTACAAATATATTAATATTAAATGAAACAGATAATCTAATAAATATCTATACTTTGTTATAGGTGTTCCATGTGGGTCACCACAAAACGAAGAATTATGCTTAAATGGGGGAACGTGTTTCTTTTATACGATTTTAGGAGAAATGGGATGCAGGTAAGTAATTTTGTTTGAGTTCAGTATGAGGAAATGTTTGTGAAATAATGTTTTATAATTGGAATGTTACAGATGTGGAGAAGATTATACTGGCCATCGGTGTGAAAACAAAGCTGTATCAGGCAAATCCAGTATGTATAGCAGTTATTGCAAATTAGGCTTGTCCAACTCCTATTACTGCTAGTCCCCCCCCCCTCTCACGTGCTTCGCGGAACATATCGCCACCTAGTTTGATGAATACTTGCCATCACAAGTGCAGTTCTTGTTTCCAGTCACCCTAACACGATGTAAATGATCGATTACTTGTGTCGAAACTGAACGACACTGTTCTATTATCCATGTTTCCCAACCAGCTGTTCATTATTTAATTGTTGTTTGCCCGAAGTGATAGTTAAATAATAAGCAGTGGTCCAAGAACAATGATTATATGAAATGGCAAAATCAGGGACCGAAATAATTACATTTTTCTTTGTTTTGTTTTGTAACTATATTTAATTTTTGTACAAAGTCATGTAGATATATTATTTATTTATTTACGCATCTCATACTCACAACAAATAGAAATAATAAATAAAAAATGACAGCTTATTGCTGCCAATATTGAACATACCTAATATTGTCCTATTTGTATCAAAATCTAATGTACGATCTGATTGGAATAGATTGAAGTATGTAATTATTTAAACTGGGTTATATTTGTAATTGTTCTAATTTCTAATCCATATTGCCAGTAAGTATACACTAATTTACAATTATTCAATATGAAATGAAAATTGACCGGAAATTATACCGATTGATTAAATGGTACAATACATAGATAGACCCATCTATAAGTCTAGAGAGGAACAACAACATATCCGCACGGTCCTCTGTGGACATATCGGACATTCAGTATTGTAGCATATACTGTAGTAGTCCGCATGTACGAACCTTAGGTAGGTAAAAACGATTGAAATTATCTCTGCATTTGTTGGTGTAGCGCGCAGGCAACATAACAAACACGTACTAATTGTAACATTCTGGAGTAGAAGCGAATGAGCATAAAACGTATTTAGATTTGTTGTGAGTTGCAGATGACAAAATGGTAGCTATAATAATATGGCTTCCGTTTACACACTAATACATTATCTACATTCATATACTTTAGTTATTATTTCATATCACTCAGTATTGCATGTTTCCGTTATTTAGTCAATTAACTAAACATTCATTAATCAGCTAGACGTTGTTGACGAGTAGCCATTGTGCGACTAACACTTGTGTAATAAACCCACAAAACACTAATTCGTAGAACAGTTGCTGATATTATTATTATGTGTATTGTAGTTGTACCTTGTCACTGAGTAGTGTCATTTTGTAGGTGAAACTCAGTCCGGTGAGGAAAGCAAATAATAGTTTGTACGAGTGCTGGATTACAATGTGATATATAAATCGCACAGAACTTGCGCCTCGGCAATATTAGAAACGTAAAGGAAACAGTAGGTGCACGTACCAGCATGGATCTGTGAAGTCAATGAGTTACTGTAACTCAACTGAAATGTGATAATTGAGAGTTTAAAGTGTTCAGGTAAGATGACTATATTCTTCTGATGATGATATGATAGAATTGAAGAACCGATAGTTTAACTGCACTTATATATTATACATAAATATATGTATTTGTTATTATAATACTGCTAAGCCGAAATTCAGGCTACCGAATGCTAAAATACCGCCAAATGGCTCTTCATAATTAAAAATTATACCAAAGATTTTCTTCTCTTGAACATCTTATTGTATGTAAATAATTAATTTCAACTTCTATTTATTAACAAAAATTATTTATGTTGTAATTTTATGAATACACGTATTATAATTTCAAATATTTAAGCACTTTATTACTTTTATAAATATTTTCAAGATCGAGGTGGGAGGGTCTATTTGTTTGTGCACAGATGAAGCATAATTTTGGAAAATAATATTTCTATAGAGTATTTAGTGTAAAGGAATTATGCCAAGTTGTGTATGAATTGAAATGGACTCTGTTTTAGTAACAAATTATTTTTATAGAAATCTGCGCACATATATATGTTAGTAGGTAAAGCCCATACATATACAATATATGTATGTAGAATGCCAGATTTATAAATGTTGCTGTCAATATACTCGCATGTTGTGATATCTGTATAGACGATGTAAGAATCTCTAGTGTCACTACAAAACACCATTAATATTCATTGTTACTTAACAAGCGATAATTCATAGATTAGTGTCAATTATAATCACGTATAGAAATTAGTTACCTGCCTGTCAGATGTTAATTCAAAATTACCTACTTAATAACCAGTAGCAACAAGTACACCATGTACGTTACCTGCGTACGTATGTGTGTATGTAGCGTAAAATATTATATATTACAGAAATATGAGAATGCAGGAATTAGCTAGAGCAATCATGTCTACGTATTTATTCGTGTTCTATTGGGAAGACAATGCAATGTTCTCCATTTTATATATGCAGCGAAGTCAGCTTGTTTTTATGTAAATGCAAAAATAAATAAACGTACTTCCTTTCACTATCCAAGCAAACACCGTCCAATATTGATCTAATTGTGTACATGATTTTAAAGTATTATTTATTTTATAAAATTGAATGTTTTTTTTTTTAAATGAATATTTATGATCTCATTAATTAAAATTGATTTTAATTTAATAAGCATATAAAATTGTATTTTATAACAGTATTGATAATATTTCAGACATGTAAATTAGTTTAAAGAAATGTATTAATGGTGCTAATGCCGAACACAATATTGATAAAATGCAATACAAGTGTTAATGTCTATGCATATATGTTGAAAAAACAAAAACCAATGGCTGAATAAAACATAATTATCATGTGTTTATTTCATTCAACTATACTGCAACATGCAGTCTTCCATTTAATTATTACTTACATCTAATATTGTTATAGAAGACACACCAGTTCTACTTTCTTAAAAAAATTATTATTTCGATATAAAAATTACAAAAATATCAATGGATTACAATGAAATGTGTGGAACAATTATAATTAATCATCACTTTTGTACACAACGGCAGTGTTAAGACGGTGAATATTTGTGGAAAATGATCTTAAGGCGACAGTCTGTGCATTTTTAATATCAGCGGAAGCCGCTTCCTCCCAGCATGCAGGTATGTCCAAACTTTCATTATTCTTATTCGTATACATTAATAGATCAATGCTACATCGAGTGTCTAGCAACGGCAGGTAAGCAACAGAGCTTGCTATCTGTTTCATAACATCTCGTATTTCTTTCTGAATTTGTTTTAAAGGTTTATCTGATTCCTCTTTGCCATCTTTATTCTTCTCTCCGCAATATTCCACTTTAAAGTCCCAACGTTCCAATGGTTCTTTTGTATTAACATCCGCAATAACGAGAGAAACTTTATCAATTATTTTATTTACCAACCATTCTGGAAGTATTTTTCACAAATTATTACACAAGTTAAAACAATGATCAACAAATCAAGTTACCTTTAAGTTGATTCAATGTAATGCTTAGAAATTCTTTAATCTTTGGCTCTTCTGACATTAAAATTGAAAGACCATAATTTTCTACTGTTTTAAAATGTTCTGGTGGATATATTCCTCGTTGAAATAGAATTGAATTTATTCCAAAATCTAAAACCAAAACAAATACATGATTAACCTAACAAAAATCAAATTGTTTCCAAACTTACTTAAATATTCACACACTATTTCAGCACTTCCTTTTATTGTAATGCACGATTTTGCCTCTTGTGCTGCACTAGACGGCATTTTTGTGCTATATATACTAAAATAGCTTGAACGAATAAATATCTACAAATCCGGTACAATGCTTGTATGTTTGAAACCATATAACAGAGATAGACAAAACTTGAATTTATATCTGGACTTCTTCTTTATATACAGTAATGCTTGCGTTTGTTGTATGTGATAGAGAAAAGGTACAATAAAATTAGTTATATATAAACTAAACATTGTGTCCGTTTTGCAACCATTAGATATTCAATGGATGATATTATTAAAGAAAAATTTATTATTTATGAAAGTACAGTTGGCCATTATATATTATAAAACAACTGAAGGAAACATAAAACACAAAACATTGTGCGCAAGCTCGGTAATAATGGTTTTGACAGTTTAAAAGCAAAAGTGTTAAATTTGCATTAATAGTAGGTTTAGAAAATAAATTATAGTGATTGACACATTTGTTTTCAATAATCAACATATTATACAGACATGTATTTATTAATTTTGACGACTGTGTTGAGTTTTCTTAGTGTTTCGTGTTCGCACCTCACAAAACCAGTAAGTTGTAAAGGTTATATTTCTGCTTACTCATTTATTATTAGTAAAAATTTTAGCATAAATTTTGTCATAAAGACCACAATATTGTAAAAAACATAAACAAGACATATCTATTGTTAATTTTTCAGTTATTATCATGGTTAAAAATGCCGTCTAAAAAAGAACGTGAACTTTCTATGGAAATATCTGCTCTTCGTCAACAACAGAGTCAAATATCTATGACTGATAATTTTGCAGCACATGCAAAATTGCAACGAAAAATTAACAATATCGAAATGGAACTGAAAAATGTGTCAGATGGACGTTATACCAATCATTACGAATTCCAACTCGGCGTTACGTATGGAACTAAATTTATTTTCGGACTGATTTTACTGTGTACAGCGATATATTATAGATATACACCCGTGTATGTTTTTCCTGAATCTATAACCTGGTATCCATTGAGTAGTATCATATCCTTTCCTAATGAGCAAGCTGGTGCAGTGTCAGTACATTTCTGGTTAATAGTTTCAAACGCCGTAGCTAGACGACTGGTCAACTAATCATACATCGTACAAAATTCATTCAATATAAATTATTATTGTATTGTCATCAGATTTACTGTAAGCCATTATTACTGATTAATAAATTGATTATTCTGTTTTACCCTAATCAGTTATGTAAATATACTATGCTTGAAAATTGAAATTAGTTAACCTGTTTAAGGTTATTTCAAGAAATTTTGTTTGATTATTCAGTTCATTTATTAGTAATGAAAGATAAATAGGGTAAGTAAAACATTGAAGTAATATTAAAATTTACGAGTGATATACATATTAATATATTGTGCTATTAGGAATAAACTAAACATATAATTGTAAAAATATGTAATTTATTTATATATATATATATTATCAATATTATAATATTGTCGAAAATACTAACGTAAAGGAAGAATCCATATGTATAATATATTAAATACTTATGAGTAACAAAAAAATAATAATTGTACAGCCTTGATCACATTTCAAGGAAAATAATAAAGAGCGATCATTTCATTATAGTAAATGTCTTTTTAACATATAAGAAAATTTCTTTGGTACATTTTTTTCCATATTAGTGAAATCTTCATGCGATATATTTTCAAAAACTTAACAATATATTATTTCACACAAAAACAAAATCTTCGTAGAAAATTTAGCTTATAATAACTGGTACGAAAATCGTGGTCAGCTGACTAATTAGCTTTATCAAACAATGGCATTAGTTATTAGAACAGTATTTGCGCTTGTAGACATGGACACAGAGGTATAAAACTATATGACATTATTCGAGAGATCTATTTGAATGAACTGACTGGATACGACAAGTATTGTATAAGTTTATCTAATAGAGAAACGAATGTTATTTGTCCTTAGCCTGATCCGTTACTGTATTCGAGTGACTTGTGCTAACTAACAACTGATATCGACTGAAACTAACACATTTGTCTTTAATCCAATAATATATATTACAAACTATTTCCGACGGTGTCTCATACTCATTCGGCACGATTCCATCCACGGAATTTTCAAAGAACGAAAACATAGGGAACCAGATCCGAGTCCTTGTCGAGTCACGTTGCATTAACGCCTGATTGTTGGACAGTGTGTGATAGTAGAGAAACAGACGACTAGTAATGTAGAAGGCAACAAACACATCTATCGAATAATGCTCGTGCGCAGCCAAAATAAAAAATATTCCAAACATGTTCATTAACCACGTTAATGTATGCAGGAAGTACAGGTGCCTTGGAGTATCTATAAAACAACAACAACAACAACAACAAATCATAATTTATATGCACAATAAAAACTAGTCTAAACGGCGTAGTATGTTCATCAATACATTACAGATTTCAAATCTACTCCGTTGTATTTACTGATAATATGTAGAACAATAGTTGTTAAATACAGTAGTATTGTGTACTTACATTCTGTTATGAAAAAGTTGAGCATAGTTAATGCTACAGTATGACCAGAGAACATGTAATCCCCGCACGTTCTAACGCCCTGAATAGACATGCCAGCACCTCGCCATATCACGTACGCCTGAGATATCTTCGTTGTCAATTCTTTATAAATATTTTTGGGCACTGTCATATCACTGTTACGCGGCTGGCATTGGAGATGTGCCCCAGGAACACTTAAAGACGTAATTAACATAGTAACACATCGTAACAAAAACACCGTGCCAGATAAAGCGAAAAAGCGTCTTAGTAAAATGAACCTGAAATCATTGTTCATATTTAAAACTGACTCCCAATATTAGCATACCTTCCAATATGTCACACCTGTGCTTATGGAACACCAGTACAAGCAGCCATACGGTGAACAGTATCGTGCCCGTTATTTCGCACATGTCAAACGCCCAGGATATATGGGGTACATTGTCTAGAAATATGTCAGGCAGTGGTGGGTACTTCTTCATATCAGGCACCCGGTCGTGCACAATCACCATCACAAAGGCAGTGATCCATGTGACTGTGACTACATAACAGAAACTAAGAAATGCTTTCCATATCTCCGGCTGTAGTCGCTGAGCACGTCCATCCTCTGACATGGGCGGCGTAATACGATCCAGTCTCTCTGAGTCGCAATAATCACTAATGTCATGTCTGTGATAATGCTGAGATGAGTATACACTAATACTGGGCAATTCTATTAATCCAAGCTGTATTAAACTGGAATGATTTTCACGTTGCAGCTGCTTTACACAAATGTACAGAACTTTTCTATCTCTTAACGTTAACTTATTGAGTGGATCCATTCGAAAATCTGTTTCGCACAGTGCCAAAAGACATTTTCCGTCCACATCGTTGTCATCACACAATAATTCCGTAGATTTTGTACACAAACCCTCATTTTCCAACCAAACTTTTGTATCCTCTTTTGTCCACTGTGCTACACACTTTTCACTCATCTTCACAATAGTATTATATTAGAGAAGTAAAAGGCAGATAATAATGCTAATATAAACATTGAGAAATTTGTTTGTGTGAACTTTGATTGAGTTAACCTTTTATGACGTTTTGACAGTTAGTCACTACGCTTTTCTTTTTACTCGAGCCTGATAAAGCCTGATTTACACACGAGCCAAATATCTTGCTACACAAACAAAAACAGCTAACCTTGAAATAAATTTGCAACGCTATTATTTAATATTGATTGCTTACATTGTAAATATCATTGTATAATGTATGATTCTAAAACACTGAAAAATTATGTTTTAAAATTGGAAATATACATTCGTCTTGAATGGATTGCATAAAGAATACTGTTGTTTATTGTGAAGTGGGATTTACTTGTCAATTTGTAAAACATATTTGACACGTACAGAATAAACAGTTATAATAATTATTATAATATATTTACAATAGCAATTTAATAACATTCCATAAATATGTCACGACAAGCATCCAGATTTGATACAAAGAAAGTTGTAAGTATATTTTAGTAAAAAAATAAAAATTAGGTTATTATAAAAATTTGTCATTTACGTTTATAATGTTTTACGAAGAATTCAGAATTAGTCACGTTGACGTACGGTGCATTAGTTGCACAAATGATAAAGGATTATGAAAACACAGATGACGTCAATAAACAACTAGAGCGATTAGGATATAACATGGGTATCCGCCTCATAGAAGATTTTCTGGCCAAGACCAGCACTGGACGTTGTCTTGATTTGAAGGATACTGCTGATAAGTTACAGTCTGCATTTAGGATGTATTTGGGTATTCAACCGAATATTGCTAACTGGAGCAGTGCAGGAGATGAATTTTCCTTGATACTGGATACGAATCCATTGACTGAATTAGTTGAATTGCCAGATGAACTTAAGAATTTAAAGTATTGTACAGTAATATGTGGCGTACTGCGAGGCGCATTGGAAATGGTACAACTCGACATCCAAACTTGGATCGTACAAGATCAGTTGAAGGGTGATTCAAATACGGAAATTCGAGTTAAGTTCATCCGTAGATTAGAGGATGCAATTCCAGCTGGAGAGGATTAGGTTAAATTGTTATGAATGTATAATTTATGTACTAGTTACACAGGGAATGTGCAGGATTTAGAAAATATTATTCATTTTTGAATAAATTAACGTTTATATTGAACATTATTAATATGTTTAAGTTCGTTTGAACTTTACAATATTTTCTATATATTTAGCTACGGCTAATAACGTTGGTTCACTTAAATTTTTGCCGATTAATTGCAAACTAAGTGGCATTCCATTTGAAGACAATTTGATTGGTATTGAAATGGCTGGAACACCTGTAATTAAGATCGGTATTAAAATATTTGTTTACAATTAAGATATATAGATTATTATTTACCTGCCATATTTACTGGTTGAGTGCAAAAATCTTGCATGGCACACTGATCGCGGTTTGTTTTACTAATAAATTCACTATATAACGGCGCTGTTGTCAGTGTGGTCGGCGTCAATAATATCTGTACCTTTTCCCATACATTATCAAAGTCATTTGAAATAAGTCTCCGTACTTTTAGTGCTTGATTAAAGTATTTATCATAATTTCTACAATAAAACAATTATATAGCTAACTTACAAAATATTATTATTTCAACAGCAAACCTTGTCAAAAGAAAATAGTTTCCTGCTAATATCCTATTTCGCACAACTTCATTAAAACCCCGACTTCTCGATGTAGCGTACAGTTCTTCTGTAGAACTGTCTTGATCAGATCTTAATCCGTATTCAATGCCATCATATCTCGCCATATTACTGGCAACTTCACACTGATTCAGAATCGAATAACAAACTATACTAAATTCAGTATGTGGCAAAGAGACCTACACTAAGTGCACACTGTTAAATATACCAACAGATCTTGAAAATATTTATCTGATTACCTGTTTAACATCTGCGCCATTTTCTTCTAACAACTGTGCAACTTGTTGCCAAGTATCCAACACTTCCGGACTCAAGTTTCGACAGTGATACTCAACCGGAATTCCTACTTTAAGATTTTTTAAATTCATTTTATTCGGATCAGGTAACCGTATTTTGTGATGCCTTTTATTTAGTGTTGTGGAGTCTTTAGGATCATGGCCTGCTACGATGTTTAATACTGTGCAACAATCATCGACTGTACGAGTTAATATACCGGGTACATCCAGCGAATTAACTAGCGGTATCAAACCTAATCTTGATACTAAACCGTAAGTAGGTTTCAGACCCACTAAACCACAATATGAGGCAGGGTTCCTTGTTGATCCGCCAGTATCTGAACCTATAGCACTAATAACAACACAATTATATTTATACAACTTCTTAATCAATAATACACTTACGCGTAACACGTTCCAGAAGCTACAGCAACAGCACACCCTCCTGAACTCCCACCAGCAATATGAAAATCATCAGAATCCTTTTTGTAGCCCCAAACATTTTTTGTTGGTCCGAATATTCCGTCAACAGTGCCAGATCCCATAGCAAATTGATCAAGATTGCATTTTCCTACTAATACTGCACCAGCATTTAGTAGCTTTTCATAGACAGTAGCGTTATAAGTCGGCACAAAATGTTCTAACATTTTAGAAGCGCATGTGGTACGTATATGCGATGTACAAAAATTATCTTTGATTGCAATAGGTATTCCGTCTAGCGCTGATAATGTAGCTTTATTTTTATATCTTTCATCGGATTCTCGAGAAAGTTGTTTAGCTTTATCAGATGTTACAGTAATAAATGCATTGTAATGGGAAGTTTTTTCAACGCGAGCTAAAGATCCATTTGTGAGTTCCGATGATGTAAGTACAGAATCGTTGAGCAGTTTAGACGCCTAAAATAAAATCTGTGTTATATTTAATTAAAATATATTTAATATGCTCATACCGTGCGTATACTGGACATTAATAATTTATCCATGAGTATTTTTCTTTTGACTCGTCAATTAAAACTTTAAACCGACCAGATTCTAGGTTATATTTACTTTCTTCTGTTGATAAAATAGATTTCTCTTTCAAATGTGCGTTCATTTAAATTTTGAATTTATTAATATAGCAGTATATATTGTGCGTTGTACTTTAACATTATTTTAGTAAATAATTAATTATTCGACATACATAATAAATTTGCTAGGGAAATTTAAAATATATAGGTAGATATTTCATATCAGTATAATATATTTTGTTATCTTTAAAACTGAGATAACCGTGTGCATACACCGAGAAAGACGCTCTCTTTTGAATCGAAAAGTTTAACCAGGCGTCTGCCCCGATTCGTCGGGGCAGTGCCGTTTTCAACATGAATTTAATTTACACTTGATATTTCTTCTGGTAAGTACATTTCATATATTATTATAATATATTAATTCTCCGTTATATATATATATATATATTCGATATGTAATTTCAATATATCCATTCTGTGGTATACATATTTACTTTTATATATTATAATCAATGACTTATTGAAAATTATTCTATGAACAATATACGCATTACATATTTTTATATTCTTGGAAATGAGTACATTACTTTAGATAACAATATTGACACAGATTATGAGAAAGAAGTGTTTGTTTATGATAAGCAAATACACCTAGCGCACCTTGGAATTTATTCTAGAATGGGACCGAAACGAAATTAAAAATATTCGAAAATGCGTTTTACAAATATTAATATTGATTTAATATTTATAAATTTATTGTTCGAAGAGAGATTGTTTTATACATATGTATATGTATATTGTACTTACAGAATATTTTACGTTTTCACGGATGAAGCTTCTTGTAGTGACATGCAACCTTGTGGACGTAAATCTCACACTGTCCAGACTTCGTCACAGGCCAAAGAATTCCGGTACGGACAGGCCTGCTCGTGAGTTTCGTTAACGGAACGTGTTTATTACTGTTTCTTATTTATGAAACAATTTTTATTAACAATATTTTCCTGACCGTAGTAACAGATTGTATAGAATATTTGATATATATATTACACAAATTGTGTACGTCGATATAATTTATACTGCAATTATTTTCGCTCTTGCTACAACTAACAAAAATGATATTTGCACGTTGGTTGTAGGTTGTTTTCTCTTATTTTCTCCTTAATATCTTTTTTACTTACACATTTTGCATCTTTGCATGTGTAACTTTGATAACAGCCATTTTGTGCTGTTTTTTAACTTTCAATTTTTATAACATTTTATGAATATACAATTGTATGGAACAGATGTTAGTTGCAGATTATTTCTTCTTATTATTTACTTTACTTACATATTTTCATGTGGATTTTTTAACTTGAAAATGTGAACAGAAATAATCATTGTTTGAAGATTGTATAATTGTATAAAATATTTTATTTAAATAATATATATTTTACATCTTGTATACACGATTTTATATTACATATATACAAATTGTTACAATTATAATATCATATTGTCAATATGGCAAATACGTATATATGTTTATACATATCAGTAAAAAAATATTTATTTTTATTTATACCTAACAATACCCCACAAATATCACAGAATTATTCTTACTGTTTACATCACATGTACCATTTTTAATATAAATTCAAACTAAATTAATGGCATATTATTATATGGCTAATATATTATATGTTAATGAACTTTCCTTAAAATAATTGCACACATTTCTAACCGAGAGCTAATAAATATATATTCTATTCTATTAACGTTTATTTGTATGGTAAATGTAATATGTTCTAGTCTAATTTACTGGTACGGTGTTATTTGCATCTGGTGTATCTTTTTGGATACATTTCTTGTAGTGGGTTCTCATGTTACTGCTTTGCGAGAAGGTGAGTCCACATTTCTGACACACGTAGGGCTTCAAGCCGGTGTGGTAGTTCATATGAGTTTTCAAATGATGTTTCTTTGTAAAACTCTTGGGACACAAGTTACAGGCGTATGGTTTAACACCTGCAAAGTACATGTACATTTTAAACATGCAATCTATGCATGCCAGCACAACATTGCAGCTGTGCCGGTTACATAACTACAGGCGAAAGCAAAATATATTTCATTCCACATGTCTTACCAGTGTGTAGTCGAGCATGTAGACTCATATTACTTCTGTCAGCAAAACTTTTGCCACATTCTGGACACTGGTATGGTCTTTCGCCGGTATGAACCCTCTGGTGTTGTTTCAGGAGCATCTTTCTTGAGAATCCCTTACCACAAGTTGGACATACATGTGGTTTAACACCTGTTAATTAACATATAATTATTTACTACCTTACATAAATACTTTGACTATTAAACAGAAACGTCATTAAGTAAATCACCTGATTATTGGATTACTATGTAATTCGAAATTTTATTGTATTATGTAAATGTTTTAAATTCAATTTTTGTCTTCATTTCGTTATGTACCGTTGTCATGTTAAGACCAGTTATAGTGCTTATAAAAGTATATACTGTATACTTTTGTGTAGCAAAATACATACATATCTCGTATGTGTGTTTAGTGTATTTTTAACGATATATACATGTATGTACAATGACAAGATACAATGAGATAGTGAATTAATTTCCGGTAATAAACAATTTATCCAATTATGTTTATTGACTCACACGTATTGTTTATACATGTGTACATAATTGTTTGATATTTCTGTGTGTGCTTATTTTAGATTCTGTGCAAGTTATTTGTTATTGAAAGTGACTGATTTAAGTGTGTGAAAGTATAGTGTACGATAGCCCACAGCGCTATGAAAATGTTATTATGGTAAGTCGGCAATTTATTCATATTTAGGTTAACAAATACCTGTTGTATTTCAGTTGAAACAAGTGTCGTTCTAAATTCTACTTTTATGTATATACAACTATACGTATATACAACAGATATTAGAATTAATTAGATCATATGTGTAATTATATTGTAATCAAGAATCAATAAATCCGTGAATAACATTGTGATGAATCCATGCATCGTTTATTGAACAGGACATGATCTTGCGTAATTAATAATTTTTCATTTTAAAGAAACCCGTTGTGCATTGAAATGATTATTATGATTCAATTCCATTACGTTCTTCCATATCATAAATATACATCGAAATATTCATTAATTTTATTTCAAAAACAAAATCATCCATTTTTATCAGCTCACGAAAATTACAAGAAAATTGCATTATCTTCAATAAAACTATGTATCATGTTGTAAATTTGTAAAAAAAGTGTGAAAAGAATTATTGAAAGGTGTAAACCAAGGTACCAATTAGTGGTAATAAAATTAATTGGATATGTAAATAATATTCATAATAAAGAGTAAGTAATAATATTGATTAAATCGAATATATCTTAATAGCAGTTATTTCTAAGAAATTCAGTTATTTATTACTACTTTATGGAAATTTGTAACAAGTAACATTTTCAGTAGAATCTTTAAATAACATTTTATTCTTTACAGCTAGAGAATATGCATGTTAATTTAGATATTTATATTACACTGTAGTAAAAGACATTTCTTTTTTTTTAATAACAACATCTTCAATTAGTGTTAATTCTGTTTTCGTGTCTAATGTTCAGTTTTTTGTTAATAATATTTATTACTAGAACGTTATAATTAAGTACTAGACTAATTTGTCATTTTGAATACACATCTCAAGCCACGAAATGACCGTGTATAACTGTTAATTTTCTATATCTTCATTCTGTAGCGAAGCAAGTTCTCATTATGTAATTTATAATAAACAGTTTCAGGAAGGAATAATTAAGAATTTACTACATATCACCTTCAAGCACACTAAGACTATTAGTAATAAATTAGTAGCGGAAAATATAAAAGAGAAAATTCATGTCAGCGCGGCGCTATACGTTAGAATGTTATTTTTGAAAATTTTATTTTATATAATTGCCTGAACTTGAAAAATCTCTTAAGAAATCTGCTGAGATAGTGTTATTCTTGATGATATATGCACCAATTAGAAATTAGTTGTTACTATTGTTGTTTATGAATGAAATATATTTTTACTCTATTTTTTATCAGTTATTGTAGTCACGACTTGGTAATATACACCTACTAAACCGCCTACACAAGTAGTAACTATGAAATATTAGTAAGTACATGAGAATTATTATGTGTTAGACACCGCGTGTCTCTCTATTAAGTACGACATATAATATACGTTAATGACAATATCAAATTACACTTATAAATAAATGAACAATATATACTCATATTTTTATTTTCTCAACAACATAAAATTGATAGTCCGTAACATGTAATATCAACAATTCTACTGATGTACGTTACATAAATCGGTTACATTTAATTTTATATTTACATTATGTAAACTAGATATATAATTTTATAATCTTTGTATCTGATAATTGAAAATTGTAATATTTAAGTTAAATGTTGCACGGAAATTATTTATTAAATGTATCATTTTGTTTGTAGCAAGACTTATACAATAATTTCTAGTCTAGTTTTTATAAAAGTCTGCAGTTATCCAATGTTTTTTTTATGTCATCTTTGAAAATGTGTTTTGTCACGCAGTCTGAACTAAACCATATCGAGACTCAGTTCTTGGTAGCAACGAATCAGTAATCAGTTTTATTTCTCCTTATTACACGGTCTAGTGAACCCACACTCATCACTTATCGGTTATTCGCGGTTATATTTTCATTTGAATGCTATTCATTACATATATTTTTTACACTATTACCTATCGCCAATAGGTATAACACCTTTCTTTGCCAGTAGCAATATTTATAATATTAAAAACGTCTTCAGAAGACGGCGGACTCCACCTTAAAATCACTTGTAACTCAGTGCGGAATAGGTGTGGTTCATTACAATAAAACAATTAAATAAGTACATGCATAAAGTGAATATCATTTCCTAGTCATGTATTTCATTCTAGCTGACTCAGGGCCGTAAGTATGTATGTTGATGCAACGTTTAGAAAAGAAATTAATATATCAACTGAAATTTTAATTGTCAAGACTGCTAGAAGACATTGATATCTGTCAAGGATGACTAAAATCACCCACGTGAAATTCCTTTTTCATCTAATCTAATGGCTCCAGCATGAAATGTCAAATTTTTTCATTATTATTTTCTATTCATGAGTTCGATAAAATCTGCATATATTAATCTGTAGTCTAGTCAAGTAAAACATACACAATTTAATTTGTGGTAAAACTGGTTATATGAATAACATGTTTCTATATTTTTTACACAAATCTCTGCTCTTTCATTATGCTAAATGCAGAGGAATAGTTGGTTGTTCTTGATGTTTGTTTTGTTGTAGCGTTTACAATGTACAAGTTATTGTTAGTTGCGTGTTTCACCGTTACAATGCGCTCTGAGATTTAATTAGAATGCTAGTTACACTTTGCTTATTAGAAACAAATGATTAGTTAGTTATGTTCAGAAATATTGAAGTAACGTTATGATAACTGTCATTTTCAAATTAAATTTATTACATTGTAAACATTGTTCTATTTATTCCGATTTTCTGTTTCCGAGTTAGATAATTTCGAATTATTTTATGCTATTGTATATAATTTGAATGAACGGTAATTTATAATAATTGTAAATATAACAGATGCAATTTGAAATTTTGTATTTTGATAGTTACATTATTTTTTATATTTTTAAGGGTTACAGAACATAATTCTTTAATATATTTATTCATTCCGAATTAATTCCTTGTCAGCATAAACATTTATATATTTAAATTATATATTGAAATTTGGAATATTGTAAAAAATGCGTTACATTCGTATATGTAAATGAAAAATACATATACATAAATAAGACAGTTTTTTTTATATGTAAAATATAAGTAAAAATAATTTTAAACACTTCTAATTTATAGTTCCAGTTTCATGTTTAATCATTTTGGTATCTTATATAATCAATCGAAATAAAAAATCAAACAATAAATTCATAGGTTTGTAATTGCCTATTGACAATATCATTATTAATTACTTTTATCGTAATTAACTGTATATTTACTGCACATAAATAATGTTGAATTTCAGAGGCAATAAACAGGCCACTGCTCTGGCTATAGTAATGCTACAAAATATAAACCATTTATAAATAAGTGTTTGTAACATTTATTCACATTTGTATATTGTATACAGTTTCAACATGTATGCTAAATATGCAGACACAGACACAAAATATAACCAGACACAGTTTTTAATCTAAAATTAAATGACCACCATGACCTTGACATTCAACTAATGTTTAATGTGTCTACAGTTACTTGATCCTGTTTCTCTGCTATGTAGTTTGGAGACATTAGTACCTTGAATATTTACATATGATTACCATTTCAATCTAGATCAGTCGCAAATAAGAAACTTCGGTGCCAACATGTAGTAATTTATTTCGAAAATTATTGACTAGAGACAATGGCAAGTAAATGTTATAGAAAATGAGAATTTTATTGAAATGAGAGAATATTATAAGTTTCTCATAATTAATCGTATTAATGAGATTATCTCAGTAACTAACTCTAATATGCAAATTATTTCTATGAAATATCAATATACAAGAAACACAAGATTTCTCACATTACAATGTGAGTTCCTCGCCCAACCGTATAACATGTTACAACACGTTTGATTCGCGACAAATCAACATACCGTATAGTAATCAATACTGTAGATGTTTAAAAGAAACTTGTTTTTTAAAAAAGTCGATTCTTGCCTTCGGGGGGGTCAAAGTTTGAAGATTTTCAACAAAGTGCTTTTGACATTCCAAATATTGTAAGTTTTCAAACGGAGATTGTGGTAAATTCTTTAGTAAAACTACTGACCTGTATGTATACGAAGATGCATGTTGTACGCTACTCGCTGATTGAATCTTTTAGGACAATGCGGACATCCGTATTCCTTGCGGTCACGGTGTATCTTGAGGTGACTGCTCAGGTAGCCTCGGTCATTGAACACTTTACCGCACTCAGGACAGCGGGCTGCAAACTCCTTTGTACCTTCGTGCACGGACCTGTACAAGGACATATCACCCATCAACATACAAGTATAGGTGAAGGTCTCTCTCTCTGCTTGCTAGCTCGCTTCATACCAGTTACCTACTGAGATTTTATCCTCTACAGTTCATACAGACTTATAAAATATTGCCAAACATATATTCTAATATAGTCCTTGCAAAATTCTAAATTATATCTTCAAGATAAAAAATAGTAAACTGTAGGTAGAAACTATTTTTGCATTCGAAACACCTATGAGTCTGATCTAAATGCAAAATATAACTAATATAACGCATTAATATAACAGAAACCAAACTTATAAAAACAAACATATAATTTCCAATGTCCTAATAAATTTTTTTTCTACATTAACTAATGTTTTTTTTTTGTAATTCGCTTACTATATAATCAAGTTTAATACAGCAATGATCAGGGCAGTTGAACTGATTATAGATTTTTACAATGCACAGTTGCACGTTATAAAAAAGTGGTTATTCCGTTACTAGATTTAAATCAATGTAAACCGTTTTGAAGAATAGTCTTGCATTTAATAAATTAGCGAGATCACTCTATGCCGAAGCCCATGCTATATAATTATGGCACTTGATGTGAAGAAGATAATTATAGTCTATTAGAAAATATGTTGAATAAATTCAGTACTAAACTTATCAGCTATTATTAATAATCTTGCATGCTTTTTTCATAAAAACATTATAGTCCTAGATATACTTATATATAATTTGGAAAAACCTAATAAAACTGTCCAAATCAATTCATCTATGTTTTTTATTTTAGCTTTGTTAGATTGTCAAATATTTATTTAAAATATTTATAGAAATTAAGTTAAATGTCTATTAATGTATGAATACTTTATTAACTTCATACTACCGGCTATCTAATGCGTAAATTTAGAAAACAAAACGACATATTAAATATTTTGTTTAATATGTTGACGAGAGTAAATTGGCTGTCTTCAAGTTTGGCGAGGCGTGAACCTAAGTTTATAGCGTGCAGTTAACTAGTATTAAGTTAGTCAGAAGCCTCATATAGCGTTTGTGGCGGTGTCTTCACAAGCAGAAGGCAATACGTGTGTGGGCTTTGTTCAGCAACTGGCCAATAAAACAAGTTTCACCCAGTCACTATACGTATTCATTGCATTCTTATCTATCTCTATAGATAAAATTTTAGTTTGATTGGAAGCAACATCAAAAAGCTATGTCATTGAATAATACGCAGTTTTTCAGTCCAGGTTTAACTTAAACCTGAGTTAAAAACGAACAATATCGAAGCAAAACATAGTTACTGTTCAATAACATTGATGTTGCTAACACGATTAAATATTGCTTGTTTTTAACCGAACTTTAAGTTAAACCTCGACTGAGAAACCGGATAGAAGCTCTCAATATACTTTTAAAATATATAAAGAAGTCACGTCCATCCAATAAAACAACCAAAATACGTGACAGCTTTAAAATGTTGCGGAGAAATACTCTGTCAAGATACATTCAAAGTCATTTTTCTTACATTAACTTTAGTTATTAGCGTTCGTTTTTCACAGCTGACACAACCATAGATATTACAGTTTTTATTCAATCTTCTACTACTTGTGCCGCATGTAAGAAGTAGTATGATGAATGTGGAGTGTTGAGATCACGCACATTCCCAATGGATTCCATGTCAACATCCTTCAATGAACAGCCAACGCAATAGTTTCATAAAATATTTTTTACTTTATCAATTTTGAAGATGGTTCTGAATTTTTGTTCCTACATATAAGACAGATACTTTAGTACAACGAATTTGAAATAAATTTGAAAGAATGCCAAAAATAGAAGCAAAGATAAAAGGATAAAATTGGCAATTCCGATAAACCGATACACAATAGAGTGTACAAATTTGCTGTCTCATGTATAGTGCAGATGTGAATCAATTTGAATGCTTTTTATAGCGCACACGTTTGATCTGATTGGGACAAAGATTCTTAATAAATTCCTACTGCGAGTAGCTGTCCTGCTGTGCGAACAACCGCTATCTTCTACCTGGCTTATAGCTGCAGCTAAATCGTGTTACAAAAATCTATTTGCACGCTGGATAATGCGCGTGTCTGATGATACATATTCTGCGTAATTCACCACACCTAAATCTGGTGATCGTTTTACTGTATTGATTAATGTATGCTTCTATATTAGTAACACTGAATATATAACAGATTAATGTCTCGAGATACAACTGTACAAAAATATAAATGGATTACTGTTAGTAATATTTATTACAATATTTTTTTGTAAATTAATTTAAAAATGCAGATTTAAGAAATGAAGTATATGAAAGAATGAAAGCAAGTGTAAATGATTAATAATTGCAGAGTAATTAAACACCTGCGATAGTCTCACATTTTTATTACGAAAATGTACACACATCATTAAGTTTATATTGCCCTGAACCGTTACACAGAACGGTAGCAGTAATCATTATTATTATTGTTGTAAAATTATGTTAGATAAGTAAGAGCTAAAAGAATAAAAAAATTCAGCTAAGCTCTGTTTCTCTTTGAATTCTTCAAATACAGTAACCTGATGGACACCGACACAATTAATAACAAATGTGACATGTACACTTACTTACTAATGACAATTTTTTGTAGCAAACTCAAGAAATTGTTATTTATTATATACATCCTGTGCGTCATTCAAAAACCATTTCATAGAAGTTTCTTGTGTTAATAAAATTCAGTATTATATTTTCGTTTGTTTGTGTATACTATGTTTCCAAATTCTTAACTGTTTTGAAGATAATTCAGCATTTGAATAATGTATTTTTATAGTAGAACCTGAATTATAAATATCGTCACCAAATTCAAATTCAGAATTATTGAACGGTGTACAAGAATGTTAATATATGAGTTGATGAAATTGCATAGAGCCTGGGAAATTGCTCGGCATTATAATCTTTTAATTATAACTGATGCAAAATGTATCAATAAAATCAATATGTAAATTTTTGTTCCTACATATACATATGTTATACATTTCAATCTGAAATTAAGAATTCTAGACCAGGCGTATAATTTAAAAACTTGACAGGCACGTACCATTACATGTACATAACATGAAAAATCCGACCTCTGACACCAGCATATGAATAATAATTTAATATTTATCACACCTGTCAACAAGATTAAATGGATGTTAATATTGCAATACGAACTGAGTATTATATTGAATACAGTAAAATATATTGATACTAAATATCAGTTTCTATCAAACTTAATAATTAATATCAACTAAGCAATAATATTTGAATATAAAATTAAGTTAATGCTAGAAAATTCTCTAAAATTGATTATACATACACACTCACATAAATTATATGGTAATTGACGTTACCGCACATGCAATAAGCTTACCTGTGATATTTATAGTTTCTAAGTTGGCTAAACTGTTTCCCGCAATCTTCACATTTGTACGGTTTCTGTTTCTGCTCAGCCAGCAGCTCGCCATCTTCTTTCCCGTTATCCTCATCGCTTCTGTCCACTTTTATATATTCTTCACAACTTTTCGCGTCGCCACAACTCAGATTGGACTCGGCACTCGAGTACGTCGACTCGGAAACTCGTGATGCAGGTACATTTTGGTAGTCACTGGTTTGAGTCAATCCATTCGTATCAAATGTAGAATCTTTAACGTCGTTTATTGGCTTATTATGTTCGTAGGGTATTAAATTGTTGTTCGTAATTTCGTACGGTTTAACAGGATGCGTATTTACTTTCTCCGTGTGATGTGACTTATGCTCGTAGTTACGATCGTAACTAACACATTTATTGTCCTTATACGCCACGTTAAGATTTAATGGCGTTTCGTCTGCATTCCTGAACGGCGGTATGGATTTTTCTACCGGGGGCACATTGTTTGTAACAGGTAGCGCTATGTAAGGGCGTGTTTTAAAATTGTTATTCTTGTCATTTTGGTCTTCGGAAAAATCGATATTATCTTTAGAATTCTCGACATTTGCAGTATTGGTGAATGTTCCGTTTGGCGCCTAGGAATGAAAGATGTTTTTTTTTATTTAAAGAGTGCCTTGTATTCTGTAGTATAATACATCATTTTGACAAGTTGCTTTTACCACGATTTAATTCCAAACGTGTGCAGAAATATCAATTTATACTGCATTAAACAGTAATTAAATATATATAATAGTTTTTAACTAAATATGGATGTAGTAGTGATAAAATATTTAAGAATATTCGCAAGTCATGTAGCTATAATTTTTCTTCTTTCTAAATATAGAAGATGATTGATAATATTTCTAATGGATGCAGAATAATCATTTCCTGTGCAAGAGTTGAAAAAATTCGGTTAATAGCATGTGTCACTATTTACCGAAACGTTTTAATCAAAGTTCTTACATGATGATACAAATATTCAGGTCAAAACAAGTCTTCTATTCATTTGACAGATTCAATCAAAAATTTACTTATTTATTTGATACTATCTTAATAGAAAGCATATATTTAAAAGGAAATACTATTGATTTGGTTATTTAACAATAACTGATCTTTGATCAGTTGTTCGATTTATTTTCTTCATTAAATATGGAGCACTGTATACTTTAAATTAAAGAAATAATGAATTTTGTTACATGAAAACATGTTTATACAAAATTATCTTGCGTTCTGATATATTTTCTATGGTTAAACTTTCTTTTTTACTTTTTAAAATTCGGAACAAGGTATAGAAATTATTTTTGCACAGAAAGAGGTTTCTACCTATTAAAATAGAGAATAAAAGTTTGAACTTACTGTTAGCGGGATGTGTGGTGTCCTTAAGCATTCGTTCCGGGGGTCCACAGTAACAGGAACAATCCTCGGAGACCAAGGACTTGGGAAAACTCGATTATAGAGTCCTTTTCGCGCTTTAAAAGCACTAAACTGACATCGAGTGATTGGCATTAAATTCGGAACTTTTCTCATAGTCTTTCGTTTTGTTCCAATCACGTCAAGATTTGAAATTACAGACGACTGATTTAAATTGTGAATGTCACTGGTTTTAAACGCGTTAACAGTGGAATTAATTTTAAGTTTCTCCTCGTTGTACTGTCTATTGCCGTTAATCAATCCAGGATTACGTTCGTCTTGCAAAATAATCGGCGAGAATTTTAATCGTTTCTCATTTAATTTAAAATCACACACTTTTATTTCATCTACACTGTTAGCAGGAGGAGGTTTAAATGTGTTACAACCCGAATACACTGTTGCTAGTTTATAACATTCCGGGCCGCATTCTGTCACGGTATTTTTATACTCACAACTGATCATAGTTTTAGGATATATCACTTCGGGTTGTGCTTCGTAGCTCGGGGAATATTTGCTGTAATATTTCTGTGGGAAATTTTGTGAAATTTCACTTTGTGGTTTCGTTAGCACTTCACCTGGATTCGACGGTGGCAGATCTTTTTCTATTTTTAGTTGTAACAGGTTGGCGGCACTGAGAAACTCGGACAATACTGTCGAATGTAGTAAGACACTTCCAGTGTAAATGTAGTCGAGTATGTAAGCCATTGTACTAGCATTAATATCAGGTAGGACCAGTAGACTAGTTTCGCTCTGGTCTGCCAAAAGAAGTTCCTGAAAAGTATAACGGTTCACAGAATATAGTCACGTACAACTATGTATGTACATTATTTATTAATTTAATCATATATCGCTACACATTTCAGTGTATTCAAACATAATATTATAAGTAACAGGACCTGTTAATTGAATTTTTGATCCGTTGGAAGAAGCGGTTACGCCTCAGGCGTGAAATTTCGCTAAAATATGTAAAAGTATAATTAAATCAATTTTGTTTCTTTTGGTCGCGTTCAATAAATTATAGAGTACAATATCTGCTGTCGTGTCTGTCAGGATAATATGCAACATTTTCGTAAGAGTGAGTAAAATACAATGTAGTACACTGTATTTTTCCACAGGAATGTTAATTATATCAACTGTTTTGAATGAAACACACATAGTGCATTTAAATCCACTTGCATAAATTCATATGCAAAGAAGAAAGTTTTGTTGTAACTTTGCTTTGATAAAATAGCAAATTAACGGAACAATTTTTATAAACAGAAGTCTCCGACCTTAAACTGTCAAAAACAAAAATCTCCGATAAGACGTCTTCTTCTTTGCTTGTTGTTTGAAGCGAAAATAAATGGATCACCGTGGAAAACAAACCATGTCACTGTGAAATGGATAAATATACACAAGTACACGCATGCGTTCGACTGTTTTATGTATGCAGTAAATATCCAAGTATGCTCTGCCGCACACCGACAATGCCTCGTCGTTCTTTCCTGACTTTGCGAAAGCTGTCAGTTGTTATTTTTTAAAACAAGTTTACGAGTTCGTGAACAACAACAAATCGTTGTTTCAGAGTTTTTCGCAATATGTTATTTATTAGCAATAAATCGAAGCCTCTCTCTTCTTCTAATGTTGCACATTTCAAATTGAATATATAATGGTGACAATTAATGGATCGAAGACATTTATGTTTGATTTCTTCATTTGTGCCACTAACATCTTGTACGAAATATAAATGTTGTAAGTGGAATTTCTATTGTATTAACATAGAATACCGCGAGTGAAAATTAATATTATTCAGTGTTTTTTGGATATAGAGTTACAAGTAAAAAATCTTCTCCATCATTACAACTAAACCACACAATCGGCCAATGATATTTGACCAGATCAATTCTGAAAATTCCAATATAATTTTAAGCCCGTTACAGATCACGATACAGATTATCATTAGGTTGTGCCTTTGCTGCAGGCAGATAGAATTCCGTACAATATGTCCGCCCTCTAAAAGAAATAAATCTAAAGTATTTTTTTACTTATTTACTTATTATTGACAATACAAAAAAAACCCCAATTCTAAATCATCATTAAACCGTTATCAAATCATCTTAATATTAAATGTGCTCTACAATAATTAATCAATAATTCTACTCTACTTCGTAATTAAAATTTTTATTATATTATTAATGTTCGCCATAGGGATCCTTTGAATAAATCTACTAATTGGAAGTATGTGATTGTTTAAAAATTACACTATGCAGTAAATATTAATAATGACTGTTGTTTACAACCATCCTGCTGTTTAATAGAATATAATTATAGGCTATATATGCCATAGATATTTATTTTCAAATTAAATTCAATGTTACATTTACGTGTATATAATTACAAATGAAAGAACGGAGAAAATCTATCTCTGTGTGTGTGTGTGTGTACTAAAAGTCAGTATTATTCATGACATTTAACAATGACGTTCGGTTTTCCATTCGCTGCTTCCGATAATTCCAATACACCGCCCTTCACGCAAACGAATTAAATAAATAACAACTGACCGTAAAACGTGCATCGATTCCGTCTATCACATATTACGTAGCCACTGATCAATTGGCACGTATAATCGATCACTCGAGGGACGTACTTTGGTTAAAATAATAATCATACCTCTGCTCGCCTATTCGTGTATTTTTATCAGCGATTGAAATGTCAATTGGTGAAAAAATCACTTTAAAAACATGTTAACATCCGTAAAGCCACGATTTTCGTGGCGTTCAGTGCTACAATGCAGTTGTTCGCGTGTGTAATAAAAATAGTATCGCATGCAACGAAGCGTAACAAGTGTAAGACGTATAGAAAAAAAACCCATAGTAACTAGATGGTCGTTTCATATTCACTGAACCGAAGCGAGGGAGAATTTTTGAAACGGAATTTTTCGTCTGGGAAAATAGCCAACAATGGTGAATGGTGTTACAGTTATGCATGTATTCTGATTTGCGTTTCAAATTTTGATATTGTGAATCTCTTAGTGAATAAATTATATAGGAAGGGTAATGACTGATGAAAATATAAAATAAATTGTTTAAAGCCAAAAAAATCATCGAATCATAAATTGAATTTGAGAATGCTAATTTCAAATGTGGTTGCAAATGTAATTGTGGGTTCGTCCCGTTATTCTATATTTTTTGTTGATTCATGCTTGTTATAGTTTTATAGTGTTTTTTTTTAATTCACAGTATATGAAACAAGATATTAGTTGATCTAGCTAAGTAGTTTTTTTTTAGATCGTATATTTCTAAGCCGGCATATTATTTCAATGTATTACCGGGTTTTCGCATAATGTAACAAAACATATAAATTATACTGACTAATGGGTAACATTACTCTCTTTGAATATCATTTCATATGTTCTTAAGTATGTATTTCGCCTCACCTTCTTTATTTACACATCAAATCGATTATTCACATTCAACAGTGCTATAAATTCTACACATTCTTTTCAAATGTCTAATTTATAAATTATATCCTGTAAGCTGAGCATATACGCAATACCCGGTTCATAAGAAATGTATACTCGATAATTCATACGTGCATGTACGTGCATGTATGTGTGTGTGTGTTTGTGCGTAAATTTGTCTTAGTATTTCAAGTACACATACGAGAGTCCGTCACCGATATATGTGCGATTTAACTGGCTCACTCGGCACATTAACACGCTCTGTTTACCCGGTTAAAAGTTAACCATGAGAATTGAATGAAAATTAACAACTAACCATGAATCACAACAATCTGGTTAAAATAGACAATTATATACATCGGTTAGTGTTAGCAAGCGATGTAATTAACAGATATAAATGCATATAACAACAGTATTTAATATTTTAATTCGACATGCAACTGAACAGCGCCGAGATATGGATCAAATATTTTTCACACGGTAGTTGATAATGAAATTACCGCAAATGTGTGTTGGAGAATGGCATGAAATGTGATCTGTTGTTGCAAAATCGTATTGGTGTATTGCAATCGTCAGTATATTATGAACAAATATAGTTTAAATTATTAATAAATAACAGATTCTATTAATTTTCTTACTTAGTTTTAAGTTTTATGTTTAAAACAGCATGTGTATTTCACAATAGAAGTAAAATTAGTTCTGGTTTTATTTTCCTGTAAAGCTACATAAAGTGGCAATAAAATGATAATACATTATGCATTAGCAGTAATACTTTTTACGCAGTTCCACCTATACTTTTATATCATTTTAAGTACCAGTTAAATAGTCATTCATTATTCAAATGTTGTGCATATCAGTGTAGCTACAATATACCTATAAGAATAACATATTATATTGCAGAATAACTGTATGATTTAAAATAACCTAAAATTATCTCGTACAGGATTCTGTTATAGATATATAAGAATATAACTGGTGTGTTATTATCAGTTCATACTCATACCACATATAAACAATTCGACATTAATATGAATGACATATTTCTCTAGACAATTGCGCATAATTTCATTATTTAATTGACAGTGGTGATTATTTACAAATACGAATGTTCTGTAAATTGCCATTAGATATTCATTTGATATGGTATATGTGTAATTTGTCATAAATACATGGTACCATTAATTCACTATGCAGCCGCCATTATATCACTTATCCCGCCGATTATATCGAACACATAAATCGTGATCTATTTTTTCTCTCTATATATTGCTCATTGATTTTTTTCGCAATTATATATACTGGTTATTAGTTTCTTAGAAAAACTAAACGACAGGATTTACTTAATGTATATATGTATTTATGACAAGATAATGACAAATGAATACAAGTAATCCGCTCCGATGGTTTTTATCGAAAGTAAATAGAGATCGACATTGATATTCGATTGTACATGTACCTACCTATCTACTGTTATATACGATTATCAACTTGGAAATTCAGTAAATTGCTCTCATTAATTTTAATGGTAAAATCAATAATGGAAAACTATATTAGTTCGATGATAATGAATAAAAAACATGCGATACAAAATTAGAATGTTACTTAAATTATAAATAATTTATATTCCATAGTAGAATCAGATTCAAATTATTTAGAGATGTCAATGCTCAACTAAGACACGTTGTAGTTTGAGAGATTTCAACGCTGGGTAAAGACACAACACACATTATACTTACTTGTAATAAAGGGCTAGCAATGGACAACATTACTTTGTGAGCCATCAACCTATGACCTTGACAATTCAGTATGACGTCACAGGTGGTTTCTGACGTCATCAGACGTAGTGCACCATCACGAATTACCTCTTGCATTTTCTGTAAAGAAAAGAAATACATTAGAAAAAAAACTCATTGTTCTATTTTATATTATTTTCCTTTCTCTATAATATTTATAGTTTAAATCATATTGTCAAATGCCGCCATTTTAAAATCTTATTCTTGCTGCCTGACAATAGTATTATAAATTAGCGTCGTGTCAGTGCGACATAAATAACTATCAGATAGTATAAATAAATAAATATATTCCTTTGCAGTTGAACTACTCTGCCGTGAGATGATTTGTTCTGAATATATCTAGGCGGTGACTGTCAGTGGTTTGTTTTTTAGGTTAAGTGCACGTCTCTCCTGTATATACCTGTACAGTCAGCATGACCGAGCAAGTGATCTGTTTTCCAGATAAAAGAACGCACCACGTAAAATGACAATAAAGACGTTGAATTATTATGTTGTGTGTCCCACGTGATACGACTGTATGACTGCATGTGTAATCCAAACAGAATACGGAAACTGCTTTCGCCATATTACCGTGCTGCATCATGGGTAATATCATGCTGATGAATGGTTTCTATTAAACGTAGGATTAAGTTATATATACCAGTGGCAGGGCAAGCGCTGATGTAGAACGAAGATCCATGTTTCGTTTAAGTCTTTGCGATTTACTCCGTGATAAACAACAGAAAGCAGGTATTGTTGAGTAAAATGTTTATATGTATACACACATAGCTACTTGAATATATTATTAAATATATGTTGGAAAACTTTCTTTAGATTTACTTGCATCTGCAACAATTATAGATGTTGATCACAAATACTTTATAATTCACATGTTTAATAGTATAATGGATACTGAAAAGAACAACACTATTTATCACATTCCAAGTATAATTACTCTACTGAAAATTATAAACTACTAATTGCCATACATGCATTTTAAATAGCTATTGTACAGCAGTTAAATTAATTAATAATTCGAATTCAATTAGTTCAATTAAACCATAAGTGGAATTCAAATTCTAATCCCAGATAATTAATACTTATAGTTGCATTACAGCATTGTTATTACTATGATCTATTTCAAGTATAATTAAGAACAAAATTAAATGCCAAGATCATTATATTCCCATGTACCTTTCTACAGAATTTTAGCAAACCGAAAAATTTACAAATACCAATTTAAAATGCCCATACTTGTGTAATATGTATTATAAATTTTAGTAATTTTAGTAATAAATACAATGAATGTTTTATTTTAATTAATAATCATTCTCAACAGGTGGTTAATTAATTTTTGTCATTAAATAAGTAAAACAATTCCTAGATGAATAATTTAACGATGATTAATTTATCACCGATCACTATTATTTAGTAATAAAATGTTGGTACCTACTGCAACCAATTATACAGTGTCTAAAGATCAAAAACATGTAATTTTAACCTATTTACATAAGCATCGCCGACGGGAGCTTTTCCAAACTTAATCACTGTCTTGGGCCATCAGTCAAATTTCATGTAAATATATCACTCTGTGTGGCAAAAATAAGTATGCCTGCATTTTGTGGTTTCGAAAAGTGTCAGTAACCTGTATAATTATTACAGTGCCGGACTAGTTCATATAATTTATACTTTACATACAATAACCCAGCAGATTTTTGTACATTGCTCATTCTAGGACGCAAAAATAAATAACTACGGCACTGTTCTGTTTTCCTAACAAGCTTACAATAATGATGTATTGTTTGAAACAATAGAAAAAAATTAGATCTAATATCTAATTAGTGGATTAATTTTAAGTACAAGTTTTTAAATAATGCAGACCAAATTAATTCTTCTTATTATTTTAGTTTTGACATTTAACAAATACATAAATATTAATTCATGGCATAACCAATTTAGAATTGAATAGCTTAAAATGCAGTGGCTTCCGCTTTACGCCAAATTTGTGGTTAAATGGCAAGGCCGGTCCTTATTGGTTGTACATGATTTATACACGGGCCCATTTAAAAATCTTTTTGTGTACGCTATTTATTTACACTATTAACCAACTGGTCAATAACATCGGTCAATAATTTCTGTAACCAGTGGTATGTGCCGGAGTGTCATGGATTTATATTCATACTTGAGCTTGTGTGTACATTATACTCTTCCTCTTATTCTTCTTTCAGAATGATTGAGTGGCTAATTCCTGTTTTGCAAGGATTTAAATTCTATAAAAACTGAATACAAATATCTTGAACCGTGTTTTAAATTGCACATGCTACCGCTAAATTATTATAATACACCTTTAAATACCGTTTGCATATATTCGTTATTTTTAATTAAATGACATCATTTTAAATTAGCATTTTTACTGTAAATTTGCATGTAATTAGTGTGTTTTTTACGAAAAACTTGACAATTATTACGTATATGAATGTACATGCAAAATATTAAACACAGTAATTTTAAAAACGGTAGTTACGATTTTTTAAACTTATGAGAAGTTAAAAAGTTCATATATTGTAGAAAACTGGACGAATTGTAAACTTATTCCAGAATTTACATGGAATCTTTTTTTTCTTGGATTTAATGGAAATATAAATTGTTTTTACTGCGTTAAAAGTAGTATTAACTAAACAGATACTTTTGTTAAAACATATAAATAAAATGTATTTTAGTTTAGAATCTGGTCTCAATATAACGGATAAAAAATATGAACAACTTCTGGTTGAAATTTTTTGTTTCAATATTGTAGAAAATAGTCTAACAATATGTATTTTATTTAACAGTGTATAATATTATAAACTCATATAACTTACTATCTCTGATCATTCTTTAATTATAAAACGCAAAAAAAACGCAACATCACGCTATATCCCAGTTGCCCGGGGTAGCACAATTAAGCATTTATTAACGTCCATCAGCGGAGTTGCCAGCTCACACCAGGACGGCACCTACAGTTTTTTGTGGAATGCGAACCACATATATGGCAACGTTGTAGGCGGGAATCAAACCCGCGCTTATTTATATAACCATGTTGCCATGGTTATTTCTTCGGTTTTGCAGGCATACGCCTATATCCCTGCGACCACACTGCCACATATTATAAAACAACCGTTGTGTTTATTCTATAATTAACAAATACGCATACTGCACACGTTGTATTTGTCATTCTCCTATCCTGCTGCATTATAACACGGACAATACGTACTTAATCAACTGATAATGAATACCATCCTTTCATCGCGGCATAATAAACACAATTTCAAAGCTGTGAAACTGATGAATCGTTATGTATTACGTAAATTATGTTTCAAGATGCTAACTGCTATGTTTAAACATGATACTTCTTCTAATCTATGCTAAGAATTTACGACATAATTCTTTTATGACCAATGGTCATTAAAAATTTACTCTCCACAATTATGTTTCAATATGATTTTGAAATCATCGCATCATTACTTGCAACACACATACTCGCTCTTACAAAGATGCTGGGAGAGTGAGCAGTTGTATGCAGAAATATTGCAGATGTCAGATTTGGACATCGCTACGCTCACAATTCGTATATCTGTTAAGGTTTTATTTCAACAACACCTTTCATCGTTCCAGATATGCGCCAATGTATTACTCAACATCCACCAACAGATGAATATCACGTTACGTTGAGCATGTGAAATATTCGGCAAGTGATTTCAAGTTTCTCAGTACATATTTATCAATGAAATACATACACTTAAATATTGGGTTCGTGTGTATGTTAGCGATATCATCAGAGCCTATAGCATAACGATTTATTTTAATTTAATTTGCTAAAATATTTATGAACATGAACCTAAAACTGTACTGTAATATATTCCCAAAATAAATTTAGCAGGTCACAAAAAAAATTAATAGTTTGTAGTTGCAACATTCCGATAGTACAGCTCGATAAGATATAATCTATTTTCGAATGGATTATTGCAATTAAAATTATTACATTCTATCTGAAAAAAACCATAATTTTAAGTATCTATTCACGAGAAAAAAATTGATGAAAATAAAATGTTCTTCTTACTTTAGCTGTGATTGCAATCGTAAAATATATTTCAATAATTTTGCAATTAATTATATTGTAACTAATTCAGTTACTGACAATTTGTCGTAATGTTAATTAAATATTATGCATGGAATAATAACACAATAAAGATATAGAAAGCAAAAAACCGGGTATTTTGTATAACAATGTGTATGAATATGTAAGAAGTTTGTAAAACAGGGGCTTGTGGCATAATATAAAAATTTATGCGTCGTATATCGTAGGTAGTCTAACATATTGACTTAATTATAAAATCTAAGATTTATTGCAAAACATATCTTTCTAAATCATCAAAAGTTAATATAGTGTAGAGAGGATGATGTTGCAAATATATAGTCCGCTAAAACCGTTAGCTTCATTAGTAAAAATATTGAATACTTTAATTAAAACATTCACACAACTGTTTTTATACGCTACTCTTTTAGTTCAGCTACTAATATCGTGAGACTATGAATACAATTTTCATAAACTCAAGTGCCAGAAGTAGATTTTGACAGACTAGATCCGCTAGACTAATAAATATTGTTCAAAAGTGTTAGACTAGATCTTTTCGGTAATTAATGTTATTATCTTTTACTGACATATCCGTTGCAAATAGTAATTAACTTATTATTTACTACATTTACTTAAGAAGTGTGAGAAACAGATAGGAGATTTAAGTTCTTAATTGAAATGCATTTTGTCCCAGTGTGCGCGGGCGGACGAATATGAATTGACAGTATGACAACTTATATATAAATATTGTGAACTAAATAGAGTCTTGTTAAACTACAAGTTATTATATACAAGAGCATTTTGTGTTACATTTTAGCTATATATCATTTTATAAACAAATATATATTATGTTTTGAGTATATAATACTTTATAGGCCAATTTTTTAAAAAAGTCATTCTAGTTTAGTAGATTGAAACTTTGTGATATTTCTAAGTAAGTTTGATCAAGTGCAGTTAACTATAAGGAACCTTGTCATACATATATAGGTCAACTTGCATAAGGCACAGGGAACTTTACGTAATAAATAATCACAATGAATCAGTCACAGACCCATATACTGGACCATATTCACATGTACAACTGTGTGAAAGTAGTATACTATTTTGTTTTCAAATTAATTTGACTGATGCAATAAGAAATTATTTTTCAACATCTTCTCTGTGATAGTTGAAATATTTTTCTGGTTTGCAAAATTAAAGTTGTTTATGTTCTACATTTGCATATATCTTTATTCACTGATTAAATTATGTTAACTGTCATTTTGTAATAAAATTTATTCAGAAAAATTATATAAACACGGTTCAATTTTAGGACATTGTAAAGAATTTGACTTAGTGGGTAACCTTCTTTTATTAACATATATTAAGCCTACATTTCAACAAAATCGTACAAAATTAATATTATGAAATGTATAAAAAATGAAAATATCGCGCTGATATTGATAGTTTTTTTATTATATTAGCATTTCCACCTCCTGTTCATCTTTTTCAATAATTAATTGTAATAATTACATCCAGATTGTTATGTCTATATTCCAATGCTGAAAATTATTGAATAAAAAATTTCGCATTAAATTCAGGACAGTAATATATTAAATATTTGAACAATCTATGAAAACATATAACCGCGAAGAATATACAGTACTTGTTTAAAATGGTTGTAAGCAATTATATTGTCAATTGGAACTGAGTCTGTAATGATAATAA
>JAGJTL010000183.1:2484398-2502312 GCA_022063505.1 Calosoma granatense | reverse complement strand
AGTTTTTTTATTATATTAGCATTTCCACCTCCTGTTCATCTTTTTCAATAATTAATTGTAATAATTAAGGTTTTACACTGACGCCAATTTCGCATTAAATTCAGGACAGTAATATATTAAATACTTGAACAATCTATGAAAACATATAACCGCGAAGAATATATAGTACTTGTTTAAAATGGTTGTAAGCAATTATATTGTCAATTGGAACTGAGTCTGTAATGATAATAATATCTCACGTAACACCCCTTAACAATGTATGAATATAGTATGTACTATACAATTACCATAAATTCTGCAAGTAAACTTCTATGTAATATTTATCCTCCAAGACCAGACCTAGAAGGAAACACAGAGGCACGTCACTTTTTTATAACCACGATTGCCGACTGAGCAACAACAACACCGGTGCAAAGCGTGCACATGAGACTTACAGTGAAACACACTTACACACGCACACATGTGTGTGCGTACATACGTAGAAATAAACAGTACAACCTAAATTGAAAACGGCGACCAGATAACAGATCTGCCCGCACGGTTTACAAAGCAGGTATGTTTGACATTTTTCCACCTTGGCTATATGGCGCGGTGCGACATCGAATGCATAATGATATCCTGCAGGCCACAGAACTAGGCCGTACGTGTACGTACTGTTGCTGTAGGTCGCAAGTACATACGTACATATATACGTACATACATACATCAATAGCTCTGGAAGAGTGTGTTTATTACGAGTGCGCGTGCTAATATATACCCATACGGTATATATGTCTAGTTCATACAATAAGTGTATGTGTATGCGTGAACTTCAGTTACGCGTAATTAAATAACTGATTGATGAACACGCACCATTTAATTGAATCGAAAGAGGTTTTACACTGACGCCCATTGACATTGGCAAATGACAACAGTCCATGTGTAACAAGAATTTTATATACATTGCTGCTCATTCATTTATCGTTGCAATAAAATGAAACATATTTTAAAATTCTCATACAACAAATGAACTAGAAATAGTGAAAATTTTGCACACGTAATTACCTAGTTTGAAAGCTGGTCCTCAACATGTCGAATTCGTACTATTGTCGCTGTGCAAATACTAAACCAAATTCTTTTTGCATGCCAGATGTTCCGTTCGCAAACTTTTTCAAATTTGAATTTGGAACAATTGCAAATGCGGAACGTTACAGAATACAAATGAATGTAATTTTTGGTGGGTGTACATTTAACGAAGTGTTATTTATGTTACTTGTATTACTAAGAGCTAGTAAATATTTTATGAATAATAAAAAACGGATAATATTTTTTCATATTTTGACAGTCACAAATGGTAAGTTCAATATTAGGAGGTAATAAATTATATATAACAAGCAACAGTAATGTCTTCTGATGCAGATCTAAGTGGTAGTAAAAATGATTTTAGAAAACCGTTGTAAAATAGAGGAAACTTTATAGTCATTTAATGAAAACATGTTTCAAATAATACTTATCTACCGGACGTTGTTTTATGTACCATCGTTAATTGGCAAAAACACGAGAATGATTTCACAAAACAATTTACCCTCTTTCCTACTTAAACATTTGGAATACCCAAGTATCCATGCAGTGTGCATTTCATTACAATGTACATAGAATAAATACGTACGTTGATTTGTATACCATAGGTTTAATAAGTGTCATTTGTTTTTTTTGTCTAGAATTATGCTATTACATATATCGGTTAAATATATCTTATACCATTTATAAGAGAATTTTATTAGAAATGTTATTAGCATAGGTACATAGATCTTATCATACGCGTGTAATATTCATTAGCTTGCCACAATTTGTTATTATCATATCAAACTATATACCGTGCAAATATAACTTTGTAATAAAACATTAATTACCTTCTTACATACGTTTTTCTCTCTTTATTGTTTGATTAACATGTTTTGTTATGCAGTTTTTCTGTTGTTCTCAACTCAATTACATACACCTCGCAGCGGAATGATTGCAAGAATTCACTGTCAGAAAACACATTTCATTGACTATGTGCTACACATTGTTATTATTATATTAGAAGGATGTTATTTTTTATACATAACTTGAGGTTAAATACCATACAGACTGATTATTATACTTGTCTAAAATACTACGTTGATAATATGTACGTGGGCATTTATAATTAGTTCTGTGAAAACCGGATCGAAATAACAGATTTAAAGGTTTGTTATTCTGCATGCAGTAACGATTTGTATTTTTGTTATTCCTTATAAGGAATATTTATATTAGCTACTTTCAATATCATTCTAGTTAATAATAGTCTGAATATATATTCTAATAACGATTGTGATATAATATTTATATTACAATATATTAGATGCGTAAAAAATATGCAATAAAAATTATGCTTTTCCGGGTTGCATAGTAAGTGGTAATATATTTCTAAGAAAAATTTCTATAATTAACTACTAACAGTAAAGCCCCTAGCACCGCATAAATTTAAACCCTGCAGCACCTATACTTTGTTGTTTTTTTCCAATTTTTTGTGACATAATTAGCTAAATACTGACATTAAATTATCAGGTACGATACAAAATTTATTGCAAAAACAAATCACCTTATGAAAATTTGCTAAATTTAGAATTTTTTTGTGCTAATTACAATAAGAGGTAATGCTTTTTAGTGTAGTAAAATTAGATACTTTTTATTGATTAACAATACAAAAACTGTTTTAATGCACATATAACAGCATATAGGTATTTTTGTACTGAGGTATATTTCAATTGACTATTTAAAACCTCATTTTAGCAACAGATCTTGTAAATATCTCACAATTCTTTAATAAAATAATTTACTATGTGTAATATATGTTAAACAAATTCTGCATATCGGCTTTAAATTCAGTAGCATCTGACATTTAAAAGTTTCAGATTCCAAACATTTTTACATGCTGTTTTGAATGAAAACATATGGACAAGAAGCAAAAAAGGCTCTTAAATAATTGCATTTCATTAAAGTGAGTTTTTATTATAATGCATTATCTGTGTATATATCGATATTTTTATCAAGTGATCTCTGTTAACAGCTGCTAACATTTGTTGGACAAATATGTGATGTTAACAAATGACAATTCTCTACAGCAATACGAGAAAATGTTTTATGAAAATATTATCACCGTGAATAGTGTTAATAATTATACAGTATATTATTTACAAGACATGTAATATATAATGTATATTTTTATGTACAATGAGTGTTAACTAACCAGATTGTTAATGGCGTTTTGTGTATTTATAATTTGTCATTAATAATGAGAGATGCACGATTGCTCAAGTTGGTGTTTCGTTGTAACGGATGCTATCTAGCCAATTTCTTACACCATAGTTGTTAGGCTTATTAGACCTGTCATTCAAGATTTGTGATACAACACACATGCATTGCCGGAGAGCGTAACACGTCATTAAAATCACATACCCACATATCAGTCATCTCAATGAATGATTGATTTCTCTCTCATCATGGTACACGTTATTTCTAGACTACATTTTTAAATATCCCCCGTGTCATATGCATAAAACGAGAAACAGAAGTAAAGAATATAATATATTATTTGTATAGTACGCGATGATAATTATGTGGTTGGAAAATTGCATGGCAATGAATCTCTCACAACTGATTTGCATCATTAGTAACACATATTTGTTACAGTTAATACTGGTTTAGTAATAGTAAACACTGTTATTCTGCCATTTAAATAAATATACAGTAGCAAGATATTTGCGGTTTTACATAGTTAAAACAAACCGCATTACTGCTAAATCCGACAGGATATGTTCTGCAAGAATGTACACAAACAGAATCGTCAGCTATGTAAATCATTTCCGCTGTATTGTTCAGTTAAAATTTCCTACCAAATTGTCAATATAAAGTATGTGAGAAAGGCAAAAGAAGAATGTCAATTAAAATAATGTAATATTAGCCTTCGGATATTCTACAGTGTATAATAAATAGGATGTGAGCAACAGACACACTCTTACAACTAATGTGAGAAACCTTTAATAATTTAACGAAACAAAAAGCAACGTATGACAGATCAAGATCGATCCCATTTCACACTCGACGACTTAAATGCTAAACTCGTACAATTAACCATCTAAATATTAATTGCCAAATAACAGATCAAGTGAACTTTAGGCGTAACACGCGCGCGCGCGCGATTGCGAGACAAGCCCAAAAAACAGGACGACACAACAGAAGGTAAAATGCGGATTTAATAATGTCAAAGTTAGCTCGTCTAAATGTCAGCATAACCACTCTCAATTTCGTGATCTGGTTCATGCATAATTCGAAGTGTTACACCTTAATTATGTACATGTGTGTGTGTGTGCGCGCGCGCTCTCATATACATGTGTGTTATATACTCGCGTATGTGCACGTTTCGTAATGCGATGCCTTGAAGAGCTGCCGGGCTGAAGCTGATACGCCCGAAATTGTTAATCACTGAGGGCAGGACAAACCGGTTCACTCATTAGGATTTCAGACTCATAGATTAGAAATGGAATGGAACTTGGCCTTAGATTGTCTACAGATATATGCACAAACATAAAACGCTTCCGGACAACTATAATTTCTGTACACACTTCATGCTAAATAAATGTAACATCTCACATTATTATTCATATATATGTTCGAACAGATTGTACATATTTTAATGTATCGATATTTGTAGGATTCACGTGTAAAAGTTTATTGAACTTAAAGTCATCGTTGTTCTTTTTATATTTCTTGGTATAAATATAATAATAGTTCTTTGTTTATTTGTCTATCGTTTCTTAGTCAAATTCCACTGAGATTTAATAGAATTTTAGTGAAATGGTTATGGTAGGATGATTCATTTTTAACTGTACAACGGTGTTCGTCAAGTAAAAAATCCACGCCAGGTAAAGAATTCTAGTCATGCAAACACAGAATTACAATAAATACACGCTATAGTGCTGAGCTAATTATTCATTCTTTCACACTTAATTAACACTCATAAATAATGTTACGATTTATATCTTACACTTCTAGTAAATTGTATCTTGCCTGAAGTTCTAGGAATATTCTAACATTTCACAGTAACAGAAGTTGGTATGATTATTATCTAATGAACTACCGTTCGACAATAATACTATATACTTTTTATTATTAATTTAAACCCACTATTACTTACTTCTTATTTAACTGTTATAAACTTACTTTAGACAACATTCAATATTCCGTTACACACTTTGAACACGCCCAATAACTAATGTATCATATGATTAGTATATTGTGAACATCACTTTTATATTAGAATTAGAGCATGTTTTATAAAATATAAAATTGATTATGAAAACAATGTAACCTTTCATTAATTTGTTAACATATTCAATAATATTAATATATATTAACAATAAATAAACCTACAAATCCATTGAAAGGAGCAGCTAGTGTAAAACTATGGATAACAACACTCATTGACTATTTAATTAACACGTTACTTTAATTATTCCGTTTCAAGCCATCATGCAACAATTAACAGTGCAAGTTGTAAATAAGACGATAATTTATTCGTAACGGAAAGCATAATAAATCCCTGTGTGGGCATATTTATGACACAAATCAATAAAATACTTGAATCTAAAATCTTACACAGGTGATAATTTACTATAAACCTGATTACAGGCTACAATTATAAGTAATATTTTTGTATTTTTGCGTCCGCCCATTTGACAGCACACACACACACATATTGGTTTCATAAAGGAAAAACCACTTTTAAATATTAATTACATTTATAACAAGATTATACACGATCATTAAAAAAACAAGTGGCAGTAAGTATACGTGTTGAAATACAATATGCACGTACCTACTTGTTTAAAAGTGAAAGATATTTGTTAAAGCAAATGTCAAAATGAACCACTGTCAGTAAGAAGACATTTACTGTTCACCGTTAATAACACGTTATGCTACATTTTTAATTTAACTTAATTACCTTCGAACGAAGCAAAGAACAAATGATAGAAAAAGGAAAACAAATGCATGGTTGATTTAATGAAACAGTGTAACGGATCTTAGTCAACACTTTATTTTAAAATTATCTCATTTTTCATATTGTTAAGTTGGTCACGTTTCTCAGGAAGTTAATTTTGAGGTAGCTGTAGATGTTACTGATATATACGTGTATGTATATTTTACGGCAATGTTTAATGACGAATTGTATTAAAATTAACATCACATAATGAGTCATACAATGTTCAACTAATTACACTGTATGCTGGTATGTACTGGTTCCCTTCACATATGTTTTATGCCGGTTGCAACACGCACACAGCCATAACTCGCTCTGCAATGATTATTGTCCATTGAACGGTGTAAGTGTCCGATCATTTGGAATTACAAAGGTCACCACCAACGTACCATTTACATCCATTCAACCACCACCACCATGTGAACTCAATAAGAGATCCGTGTAAAAATACAGACATGTGTTTAAGTCTAGAATTAATTATGTACCTGTACACTTGGCTGACATTAGATGCAATATGTACGCATGCACAGTATCAATGTGTGTGTGTGTGTGTGTGTGTGTGTGACTCATTGTAATATGATAGCAGTGAATTATAATCTCTGACTGTTGGCTGTTGTCATATTCCTAACATCGTGACCACAATGACACGATACAGTGAATATGGAAAATTGTTTATATAATTTTCAGATATACCATGACATATATATGTTTCTCTAGTGAATGTTGAATTTTCAAGTGAAATAACGTAGAAATAGTAATTTATTAGTATATATGCTAATACATACATATGTATACTATGTATACATACTAATATACAGTCAAGATATACTACATAGATTTTTGTGAATACGAAATCAAATCTTGTAAATTTTATAAACAAACTGTAAATTTAGGATAATGAAGAGTAAAATATGCATTATATATATTTATGAATCGAATACTGTACAAGCAATAACCTAACGCTTATATGGAAAACTGAAATTATTTTTACTTAAAACGATACATATATAAATAATTATAGGATTCTATATGAGACTTAAATGGAATGTAGAGCATACTGAGTATTAATTTAATATGTATTTTTCTGTCTTTCAATGAATTTCCTGTTGATATTTACGTGGTGTTTACCGTTTAACGGAAACCATATGCACTAGAAAAACATAAAAGCAAGTTAATGTGAAATTAATTTACATTAATATATAAATAATATGTGTGATTATACCACCGATGTTGATCAGAAAAATTACAGTAAATTGGGAGAGATGTTAAATTACAAAGTAAATGTATACATTAAAAACACGATTTTATTTATTTTTAATTAAGTATTTATCCTTATGGATTTGACATGAAACATATGACGTAATAATACATGTTTTCAAGGTTTTATTTATCCTAAACAAACTTATTCTAAATCAACATCACTGCGAGATTTGCTATTATTTGAGATATAACGTGTACAAATATACAAGCTAAAATATAATTGGACAATATATCTCATACAATATACGCATAATAAAATAAAGTTACATAAATTATATTACAAACTATTACAAGTAACATCATTCATTACCAACAACTCCTGCACTTCGCATATTTAACGAACGTTATTAAATATAACTAAGCGAATTAACACACTTAATTCTTGTTACTTTTTTTGACAAAAGCTAATAATTGTGTTTATTTATAGGTAGCCTTAAAGAGTTAGTAATAAACCTATAAACATAGAACAAGTTCAACCGCTTATCTAAATACATATCGCTACAGTGGTAATATCGCTTTTACAGACCTACGTGAATTATGTCAATAACGCCTCGCAGTTTCCCTAGTCCACGCGCGCGCGCGCGGATAGAATGTCCCAGTGTTAATATGTATCGTCGGCCGGCTAATTCTGTGTGCATCCGGTAGTTTTTAACACCTCACAAGCGCTATTCACAGTTACAAATCACACACTACTAATTGTGTTCTAGTGCGTTACTAATTGGCACGTGGTTTCAAGCACTCTATCCGGTACAAGGCTTATGTCAGAACTGACTGAGTAGTCATCTCATACAAACAGATATTACATTGCTCAGTAATAACTTGAGATCGTCTGCCAACATAATGCCAATGGGAATATACCCTTAACATACATACCGATACACATACATTTACCGACGCATAAATCTTAAAACATGATTTATTACTTGCAACCAGAGTACTACTTTCAAAACAGCAATAATTAAAACCATCTGTCAGTTTAATCCAGTGATAGAAAATTTATGACATATGATTCTTTCAGATACGAGATAGTAGATCAGGGATTGGAAATAATTTTACAAAAAAGAAAAACTCAAGATTCTTATATGTTATTGATAGTGCTATTTATTCGCTGTCGGATATTTATCCACACGCAAAAAAAATAAATACGCGTAGTTTATTTATAATTATATCAAATATTTTTATCTGTACGTTGAGGAAATTTCTATAAAATAAGTAAATTTATTTCGCTTCGTGCCAAACAAGATCGTGCAAGTCACTTTCAATTTTACGCTTTGTTTAAGTCTGTATTTTACAAGCAGAGAAATATTTCACATTCTATGCGAAAAACTAAATACGCGAGTTATGAGAGTAACGGCTAGAACGTGACGCGCATTAAATTGCACTTTATTTTATGCGAATTAAAATGCATTATATTAAATGTTTTATAATTGGTGTTATACATGAATATAAATTGTTTTTAAACATTATCCATATTGTAGTAATATATTTATGTAGTTAGCTAAGTTTCATCAAACCAACATTTATGTCTTTTTTATTGTAATTTTACTGCCTGAAATAGTGAAGTTATTTTGAGTTATATGCGTCACATATGGGCTATATATTACATTAATATCATCAAAATCTTTTCATTTCCAACTGATAAAGCAACTAGCTATTTTCACTATAATTTATGCCTGTTAAACACCTGTAAGAACTGTTACTGAATATATTAATTTTTATGATCAAATTAGGGATATGTTTATGTGATAGCCAAAATCTTTTATTTAGCTCTAATTAACATGCGTTTGAATACAGGAATTATGCAAAATAGTGTTAAGAGCAATGTAAATTTTACTTTTATAGTGATGAAATAAAAGATGTTTCATTAAAGGTAATTTTATTAGTCATTTAAAATCAAATTTGTTTGTAGTTAATTTTCATTGCATTGAAAATTGTTACTATACTGCAAGTATAATTCATTTTTAAATACATATTGTTATCGAAAATAGATCTCAAGATTATTTCGCGTCCGTTCTATAGTATATGAAGCGGAAAATAACAATTGAATGAAAAAAAATTGACAAAAAAGATAATACATTAAAGAAATGTCTTTGTTATTTTTGTTTTTATTCATTTAATGAGAAAGTTTTTTATTAAATAACATTATGTATTTGTTCTCTAGTAAAATAATGACATTTAATCACTATTTTAATCTGCATTCAATTCGTTGTCAATTATTATTTTCATACACGTAAAATTACTGCAATTGTAATTTTTTTGCTTATAATATTTCTGACTAAAAAATATTCACCTTACGTACGATAGCATGTTGCTAAAATCTTACAAATAAGATAAAAAAATACCTTGCATGAGCTGGTCCCATAAATTTACGTTTTGAAATATGATTTGTGTTCGTGTACTGCACTCGATTCGATCGCATGAATTATTTATTGTCAACAGGATCTTTTTTTACGAGCCGACATACACTCAACGTATTTTATCCAGTAACCGTGCTCTGAATAATGATTTTTTTCTCTTGTGTTTGAAAGGAAATTTGTCTGAATGAAGAATGTTTCGTGATAAACTTACCAGTTGCACTTGAACGAAATCAATTATATTTGTACTGTAATATCTTAACTGAAAAAACTACATTTAACAATGTTCTGTAGTTTGGTTTTTTGATAAATTCTCTAGAACATTCGATTTAAAACTACTTCTATAGTTTTTCTTAGGAAAGATCTAGCTGTTTCTCAGTCTTTGCCGTGATGGATATATAGTTTCATCTTTAATTGCATTTATTTGTTTTCATAGAAGTCTTTAGATATTATTTGTTCACAATGTTTTTCGTTAAATAGATATGTTCATTATATTTCTATGTCCTTGTATATAAATGAATAGAATCAATAGCGTTGGCATGTAATGAATAGTACACAATTATTCATTATCTGTTCCCGCATTGTTTTCGGCCTAATGAGCTGGTCATGAACTGTACCTACACTCCATAGCCATATGCTCACCGCCTACTTGATATGTGCAAATAAAAATCTGACCATTTTATAATTAGCAATGTAAATCTAAACGCCATATGATTCGCTGATGTTAATCTTTGCTTATATTAATAAAATATAAGACTTAAATATGATTAAACTGTTCTGTAACTCAAATTCATACGATGTATTTGTCAGTTGCTTTATTTTTAAGTAGAACTAATAGTATATAATAAATACATATTAATTCCTCGTTAATGTTATATGCAAAATACTTTTTCCTTTTAATACTATTGTATACTTTGTAGTTACATACCTTTCAAATCGACAGTTTCTGTAATATTAATAATAATTTATGAACTAACATGAAATCAGATATATGTCAATGTAGTAACTATATGTATAATTAATATACGGTGTTTATTAAATGCACTCGATATATCAAGTATTCATTTACTGGTCGCATTCGTTTTATGTGCAGCTATTCCTTTGGCAAATGAGCGCAAATTATTCTGTAAATACAAGTAATATTAGTATTTGCTATTTTCAATGCATCATTAACAGTACTCACGTATACATATATTTACTTTAGAATGTTATTATATGTTGTCATATTTACTTATAGAATATTGTTAATTCATGTTAATATAGTATTGTATGCAATCATTAGTTTTATTGTATATTAAATATGATCTATGAAATGGCAAATATAGCATACGTAGAAAAGATTTTAAGTTCAATATAGAAAGTACATCATTTACAATATATTCCAACCCGCATATGAATTGAATATTACAAATAATCTCTGTACTAATCACACAATAAAAGTGGAACACATTATTTCTGCTTACACATGAACGTAGATAATTTCATTCACAACGAATTTTGCATTGTAATGCCCACATTGCAACATGCATATTTGCTTGTGGTATCCTGAAAATATAATCCAGCTGTGGCCCCTCAGGGGGCACACTTCTCAGCTGGCATATATCTAACTAACTGTAACGTATACCAAACGCCCTAGCTGGAACATTTGCACAGGCAGTTGTTGTGAATACCGCACGATCAAGATGGCTACGAGAATGGAACTAGTTTCTCGGCCACACCGTTTCGATTATATAATTCAAACATTCTTCTACTCTTGCTCTGTATGCATCTGTTTTGCATATGAGTAGAGTGTGGCTGTGTACATACAGAGGACTTTGCAAGAAATATATAAACTGAAGCTTCACATTTACACAACAACCGCGCTACTAAGTGCTACAGTATTTATTGCCTTAATGCACCTTGGATCGCATACATACGATAAATGACTTGACTAGATTTGATTTACTTCCTCGATTTATTTTCCCGTCATGACAGTTTTATTACGAAACTGTGTCACACAGGAAACATCGCTCATACTCTGTTTTTTTTCCAATAGTAATGAAATATTATCGAATTTATTTTAGAATTAATATAAGTATTACATTGGAAAATAAATACCAGAGATTATATCTATATTTTGAAATAAACATTAATTTTTGTATTTCTATATTAATCGAAAGTGTTTGTTCATCATAAATCTGCGTGCATTCTTGTTCAACCAGTCGAGAAAATGCCAACTGCATATCTGCAAATTCCCTCAAGCATTACATCCTTTCAAATACATCACCTTCTCAAAACGATACTTGTAGTTTACATTGTACATGTGCATTATATACTAGTGAATCTTGCATTTATATATTCATACATATATTGTAATACACTTGTAAGCAATAGAATAGAAATTAATATTTTATTTCACGAGATTCTAATAATACTTCATTTTGAAGAGCACACTTCCATTTGTAAGACAAACATTTAACTCGTTTGAAACTGTTAAGAAGTGCACTTAGAATCAGAAGTAAATATCCAGCGTACATATATTACTTCTCGTAATAGCATTTATTCTATTAATTTCTCTTCCAATAAATATGCTATTTGCCGTAGCGTCTTGTGTGAGTATGTGCAAATATGGGAACACATTAGCTAACGATACATATTGACTGTATATGTGTTAGCAGAACCGTTACGCAAATACATTTACTTTAATATTGACCCAAAACATGTCTAGTTCTACTTTTTTCCATTTCAATGTTCAATGGCTTTCTTTACTACACGTGTTTGTTTGGTGTGTTAGATGAATTAGCTTAAGCAAATGAATCTATGAATTTGGATTCGTCCTAATAGATTTCTCTGTGTGCTACGTATGTTTGTTTTGTTTTCTATCTTTTGACTGTTATTGACACAGTAGTTTTTTGACATATCCTAAAAGGTAAATAACGGAGAATAAAGTATAAAATTTATTAGAGAATGTTATAGACTGAAAGGGGCGTGTGTAGAATATGATATTAGTTTCAGCTGACAGTTTATGCAATTTACAAATTGATATTTGTTACGAGAACATGATTACATTGAGAATATTACAATTGTACGTTGGTTCTATTGATGTATGCAGACTTACTTGTACTGCTATTGATAGTAAAAGAAGTAATTTCTGTGCAGAATGTTTTATTCAAACCTGTCGACTACATATCAACACCTTATACAGCACAAACTTGACATTTATCAGTTTCAAACTGGAATTTATGCAGTAATTTCAAGAGTCTGTTAGTAGTAACCTGAGAACATAAATGATAAATATATCCTACTAAACCTACGCCTTGTAAACAATTATTCAAATAATTACACACCATTTTCTTTTAAGTTTCTTTTTTATCATCCATTAGGCTCCACCCATATAACTGCGTGTAACAGTAAATCGAACATCAATCAATATTAAAAGATGCTATATTATTATACCATCAAAATTTCTTAACAATCAATTAATAATATTTAATAAATTAATTTTTGATTTAATTTTCTTTCTTAATTATTGTATGCGTGTTGAGCTTCCGGTTAATGCCCTGAAGATATAAACACTTAGACTAATAATTAAATTATTTTCAAATTATAGTTACACCAATTGAATATTGATGCTGCATGAAAAAATTTTATTTATTTTGACAGGTCTATCCGGCCATCAAATCGAATGTGATTTTCTTGTAAATATTTAGACACAGTTCCTTACGAAACCTATTTTTTGTATAAATAAGTGATTTCAAGTATTTTACCGTTTTTTCCAATAATTTATTTGTGTTCCGAAGCGCGAAAAACTATAATTGTAAATAAGAATCTTTTAGAATTCGTTGTAACATTTTACTGTTAGTTATTTAGAAAATTAATCCTGCTAATTTCATTTGTGTTAAGTTTTAGTTCTTAATATTTTTAGGCCAGCCATACCAGTGCCCGTATGCTACCTAGTAATTTTCATTACATTGTACACGTATATCAAATTAATCTAACATCTCTTGTACACTGTTTAGCATAATCCTAAATAGACCGTACGAGTACAATGTCCATTGTAATAGAAAATTAAATTCGGGTCTTGTGCAGAACAATCATAACAATCCAGACACCGCCCTTCATTAAAAATCATCTTATGACAAATGAGAGATTTATTTATATATGCATGTGTGTTCAGTAACATGTTTTATTCAAATCGGCCCACTGAAATACATTGCCGATGAAATAAGCGAGAGCGCCGCCGAATCGGGAGTAACAAGTAACGGAACTAACAAAACAATTGTTCTCATACTTCATGCTTTGTTATGCACGTTCACGCGTGAACTAAAACATTATTTGAATCGTACGATAACTTGAGTATCCGAATTTTAAACCACGATACAGAACAACAATTTTTGAAAGGAAATGAAATATACAGAACCAAATATATTTATATTTTTTTTAAACTAATAGTTTTTTAGTTCATTTTACTTGTGTCCTAATTTTTCACACTGAATTTCATGATACGTTCCCATAGATTAATTAGTTGATTTTTTAAATGAAACGTCATAAAATACACGTATAGCTTTCATTAAAATGTTTTTATATTCACCAATTGGTGTCAATCATTGTAAATTACTTTTCTCTCCGTGGTGTACCAGGCTTATTAAGTACATAGAGCCGTTAGATTATTTTCAATTACCTGTCATTTGAAAGAAAAACACGGTATAATTTTATAGTTGTTACTGTATAAAAGCAACGATACTGATTTTATTACAAACATATAATAATAATCACGCAAGGATAAATTATTTATCATATATAAATATTAAATATATAGTTTCAGAAAATCTAAATCAGTATAAATTCATATTTATTTATTTTTTAATGAAATTCAACGAATCCGAAATTTAGGCAATGTAAAAGTTTCATTCTAATTATGGATTATTATTTGCACTGGCACAATTTCTTTATTCATGTAATAAGAGTACATTTGCCAAAAGAACAGTTTCTTTCAGTATACGAATGAATAATTAAACTATTCAGTGACTTGTGTTCCGAAAGTAAATTTTTCAACACGTGCACTGAAATGAAAAGCTCTTGATCTCTGTTACATAGGTTAATGGAATCGTTTAGCGGCACATAATTGTGTTTTAAATACATGTTACAGTCACATAACAGTGGTTACTCCCGTTCGTTTCTTCGGTGAACGTTTTTAATTGAACAGGTAAATCGCGGTGTGGAGATGAATGGTAATAATGCAGATCGTGTCGAGAACATTAAAAGTGAATTTATATGACGTTTTAACATTTCGTATAACGTTAAGGAAGTGAAACTGTGCAGGCGGCATAATTATATAAATAAAATGATTACAGAGTAATATACTTGTACATATATTTGTTTAAATATTATATTTACTGTTAAAAGTCACCTTATCCAATTAGGAGAGTGCAAATATTTTTACTAAATTCCTATGTTAAGTATCTTTCTTCCTCATTTATGCTTCCAGTAATATTACAATCATTAAATATACTATTTCATCACTGCGAAATTAATATAAATTTATCATAAATAAAATCATTCCGACGCTTAGAATTAAATATCTTATTTATAGTTTTGCATATTGTTAATAAACTATTGTTCACTAAATCTATATCAATTACTATACTCTGTCCTTGGCTTGTATGATTTAATTTAGACGTCATTTAGAGTTCCACAGCTGTCAAATTATTCGTACCGAATTAGGAATAAATTTAAATATTTAAATATAACACATGGTTATATAAACAACACGTTTACCCAATGAAATTAGCTAAAACATATCGAGAATAACAAAGGAATACTATTATAAAAGTATATAAAACCGATTTTTAGAACTGGAGACTTTAACTATGGAGCAAGAAACGAACCTGACATGATACTATACGTGCTTAATGAACTAGTTTTGTAACATATGTCATCAGTGTTCGTGATAAATAATTATTAACTGATATAATTGTTTATTACTCCCACATTAAAACAAATAGATACAATATATAGCAAGCCAAGTGACAAAAGCTGTCAACCGTGAAATAAATCAAAGTTGATCATTGACCTCTGCCAAAATTGCTCGTATTACAAAGTGTAAAAATAAATGACTACAGATATTTTCACACTTTTACATCACAGAATGGTAAGATGCTATGTTTTATTTTATTATTTTCATTTTAAGTATTCGAATCAATCATATGACATTCACCAAAGCTCTTAGACACTTTTCTGTATGTTGATATTGGACTAAGAGTAATAAATACTTGAAGATATAACAATGAATGTTATAAACTACAAGATAGGATAAGTAGACATGTTCATCTTAATTTAATGTACACTTAGAAACTAATAATACAAAAACTACTTACCACACGATTTATTAACAATTCACACACAGTTAAGCAAATTTGCATACAAACAGCAAGTAGCTAATAAACATTTTGTTGTTTGTGTTTTTGCAACGATTGTCCGCGCACGTTTAGCACATTTTCAAGTTCAAGTTTGGAACAGTATGACGAGAGATATTAGTGTCAAAACGTGATTGACATAATTACACCAGTCACATTAACTCCTAATGAATTATTGCAACAATTACGTATGTTTGTTTATTAGTAGTACGTTGTATTCGCCTTCGCGGAAAAATACTTTTATTGCGAGTTTATTTGTCTTTTTGCGCAACAAGATTACATTATGATTCATACAGTATTTTATTTTTATTTCATTTTAAAATTGTTTACATTTTTTATATAGAATTTTAGTTATATTTTTAATACAAATTAAAAGATTAGTAACACTTTAAATTATTATTTTGACAGTTAATAAAATCACACTTTTATAGATAAATCAAAGTATGAATGTCACTTGGTTCACATTGAGTTTATTGTTGTCATTTCACGTGTTAGTTTATTATTTGCTCTTCTTGTGCATTGTGCGTCGTCACGCGATCATTTCTGGTCGGCTTCTGATTATTAGATGATGTCGCACGATGAGATGTTACTTGTGCGCACGGCACACTCACCCAACAACAACAACACGCTTGACCACTGCCGTGTGAGGGACGGCCCGGCGCGTTCTCTTGGGAGTGAACTATTGCACAGTACACTCCTCAACCGGTCTTTTATAAATACGTTCGAACGTAATAACACATCAGCCGTTGGTTGTGTCCGTACGCTAACCAACAAATACTAGTGCGACAAGTCGGTACCCGTGCTTGACACTACGATACAATTAGTATTCTCTTCTTTCTTCCTGCCTGGCACTGAGCTCTGGTGTTTTTTCGGCCGTTTAGTAGTTTGAGAAACTATTGAAACTGTAAGTGGGTTCTCACGATACGATATGGTTGAGAGCATAATGTCTGTATCACATTGGTTCGTGTGACGATAACGAACGGACATGTTGCTAGACAAACAAGGCTTGAAACTGAAGCGAAATGATGTATTTCCAGGCCTATTATAGCGGTTTTTTGCTTTATTATTACATTAGAGACACAACATGTACATAGCAATAATAGACAGATGATGATGTATTAGCTGTCGCTACAATTTTTTTACATCCAAGAGACACAATCATTTAATGAGGTTGAGCTCAAATAAAATGTTTCTTGCTTTAGAAAATTCAAGTGTAATATTAATAGTAAAGAAGAATTTACATATAACCATCTGTATACCAAACAAATTAGCTTATCTTTCTCAATACATCACACATTTTCATTGACGTCACGCGATATTTGTTAACACACGTTGGAGACTCGGAGACTTCAATGCTGGCATAGACAAAATTCTGCTTAAAGTAATAAAATTTTATGACTATTAGTTAATTTTTGTTTTATTCATTTATTAAGATAATAATACTATATGGTTTTAAATATATAATAACATATTATAATACAGTGTACCTGTACTAGCCAGTGTGTACAGGTTAATTATGTTGTAATATAATCATTATTGTAATCAGAAATTGCATATTCATGTTGTTATTAAATTACAGCATCGTAAAGAACGTACATAGTATTTTCCGTGTCGGTATCCTTTTTATCATTACATTTTCTTCTTCGCAAATCTAGTAAATATTGTACGTACTTGTAACCTTGTTACAGAATATAAAATACTAATAAATAATGGCGGTTGTAACTGTCATAATCGGGATTTAGTCCATTAGCGTCACAGTCGGCTGCCGACAAAGAATAAGTTATTTAATTTTCTACAGTTCTTGATATTTTCTTTGTCCTCAATAGTGAAAAAAGTCTATGTTAAAATATTTAAATGCAAGT
>JAGJTL010000183.1:2416798-2471612 GCA_022063505.1 Calosoma granatense | reverse complement strand
GTAACTTTTTTAAACAATATTATGTTTCAGTCTTTGAAATCAATATAATATCATGGTTTCAAATAACAGATATTTTAATACCAACTGACATATTACAATATCTTAATTGGAAATCCATAAAACGTATTACTAGTTTTCATTTAATATATTCCAATTTGACTTGCAAATATACATGGAACGTGACGTTCTTATTTCACCGCAACACACTGTCAATTTCTGCAAACATTGGCATGTAACATGTGAATTATCTCAATAATATATAGCTATTAGTTTATCATATTAGTATACGTAGGAATTTTGCTTAAATATAAACATTCCGTTCAGATTTGTAAACAACTGTACAAAAAAGTAAGTAATTTCTAACAACCTGGTTTGAGCATGTGTAAATATGATTTTTCCAAATTATAAAATACAGACGACATTAACAAATTGTAGAAACTGTATTCGTAAACATTGTTTAAATGCTAATTACACTGTGAAAAATGAAATTTACGAGAAAATCCGTTACATACGGTATACAATAAGCATTACTAATAATTCCACTGCATGCATACTACATGTAAACATATCGGCAAATCAATTTCTTTACGGCACAGACACACGGAGAAAACTGCAGTTACTACAAAATGCAACAGTACAGTTTCAGACAACAACTTAAATCATAACGTTTCTTTTACATGACTTGCATATTATGTTACTTGTAAATAATATGAGAAATATGAAAACAGAGACGTTGCAGTGTATATTTTTAGCAATGGTAACATTACAAATTACAATATAAACTGAACTAAATACGATTCTGAAACATATTTCTGTTTCACATCGAGTACTGTAATAATTTCGTTAATTCATTACCAATCCATGTCAGTATATACTCATGGGAATAATTTAATGTCGACCAGTCAACGCAGCACGCAAACTAGATATAAAACTTAAGAAAACACACATAAATCAGAATATTTATATTTATGTATAGACATCTAGATTTATACTTTCCTTGATGTTGAATAAAATATGGTTAATAGTTCACAAGTACAAACGTACAACTATATGTACATAGATAATTCAACTAATTTATGTAAACAAGAATGCAGTATATTACATATTTATAATTACTCTTATTTATAGTTAGTTTATTTTGTTAATGAGAAATATTTAGCGGGGATTAACTGTCATAATTATTAGCTGTTGTTTACATTTTATGATAAAATGGTGTTATATTTTTAAGACATGGAATATAGGAAGGTTACAGGCTAAATATGGCATAACGTATGTAGAAAATATGTAAATATAATGGTTATTAAACTTATCTACCAAAAAATATTATCTTATTAGTAGTAAAATACTATATACAAGAATTACACCACCAATTCACTTTGGCTAATTGAAGCCAATCAACTTTAATTAGTTTCAATAATGATTATAGTCTTCCAAAAAACCATTCACGTAAATACAGAAAACCAGTAGCTGAATGTTACTTAACCTAAACCTCACCGTATTGTTGATCAATTAACACACAAAAGCAACGAACGAAATCAATTCAACTTCAGTTTTGCATAATGTGAACATATATTCTCGTAAGTCGATGCGATTTTATCGTTGGTCGATATCTATTAAATGCATCTGGTTGTCATTGGGTCTGACGTGGTTTATCTTATGCGCTTAAATATATTCAAAATAACGTCAAGTTTACATACGTGACTTGACATATTTAGGAGCTTGTTAAATCGGTAGAACAAAATTAGTCCATTAAACTACATTCTACCATTCTCTGATGCATAATATGCTAAAATACTCAATTCATTGTTAAATAAACGGGTGAATATATATGTATATAATAATTGCAGGGCTGGTTGGAAGAAATTTCTATCAGCACGTTTGTTTACACGTTACACATGTTAATACGTGTGCAGATGTGCGAGCGTGTGTATTTGCGTATGCAAAACGTGCGTGACACACAGCAAGGACATAAAAAGAGCAAACAGCACATTGCAGTCAAGTGCCGGTTTGATGTTCTTGCTATGCAAATACTGACCGTGCATACATACACCTGATCAACCTAATTACGTTACAAATGTGCCACCTATCACTGCAGTAATTAGCAAAAAATCATTTGTTCACATCTTAACTTCATATACTTTATGACTTCCATTCATATGTACATAATATACGTATTTTGTGATCACCATAAAATGGGAAAGAAATTCTACGTGTCAATTTGTTAATAGTAATCAATTTGTTAATTGGGAATTGACATTCCAAAATCTCTAATTTCTTATTTGTGCAGTCAAAATTACTCAACAAAATTTTATTAATTCAAGTTGATAGCATTTTCGCAAGTTATTTGTGTTGCTATATGTTATCATATTATTGTATAAGCATAAGAAATTAATGAAGTATGACATTTCGAATAGTCTGTGAAAATAAGTATGTAATATACTTGAAATGAATTTATTAAAGCAATTATCTCATTAACATTTACCAAAAGTGTACTGTAATTAAAAGTAAGGTACCCTTTATTTTCATATTAAATTTTTTGCGTCACGCCTTATCATTCATGCAGTGTATAATGGCATTATTTGTTACGGCATTTAATTTGCAATAATATGAATGTTTACAGTGGTTTTATGTAACAACTAACCCAGTTCAGCTAGGCGTAAAATAATTAGGGCTCATTCGATACTAATTTATCACAGGTTTTACTTTTCATACCTGTTTCAGTTTTGATGGTCACGGCACTTTATGCGAATAAGTAAAAATATGCATCTGGGTTAGTCAGAAACACATATATAATTTTGGACAGAGATTAACGCAGTATTAAATCGAAAATCGAAACGAATCAAATAACTAACATTTTTGTAAAAATGAAAGCATAACTTAGATATGCTACTGGTTTTAGACTAGTCATATGACTAAATTAAATGTGAATTTAATTTAAATTAAGCTGCCAGTGGAATATTTGTTATGAGGCAAAAGTATTTTTCTCTTTAAAATATGTTCACAGGCATTCGGTACATGTTTTGAATATTTAGTGACGTCTTTAACGGTATTACTTTTATTTGGTAATTGATGCTATGTTTACAGATGTAGAAATGATGTTAAATATAGTATGTTTAAATAAACAGAATGTGAATAGAAATTTCCCCTTACAACTTACAAAAATTGGCCTATTTTAATTCAACTTGAAGACACCGTTTTACATAGATGTATCGGTATTATTTTTGACTGATATTTAGATGATTAATTATATTTTATCAACATATGTTTTATAAATATATAGTACAGTTTAAATATGATTCATGATCTGTTTATAAAAACACTCTATTATAACTGTTAAATTGAATATTTCGATACAGGCTGTCAATCATATTTTGAATACAGCGGCATGTTCACACGTCGTTTCGTCGACACCTGAATAATAATTTTCTATACAAAGCCGCTATGAGAACTCCCAGGTTGTTTCATGCTACATTATATGGATTTCCTCTCTGATAAAAGTTACTAATCATCGTCACACACCTAAACATGTACCAATCTGCATCTTATTTACATTTGAAGGCTAATTATTTAATATATCCTATTGATTCATAAACACAGGTACTAAAATAACGGTATCGAAATGAATTTCTCGTATCTCTCTTGGACGAAATTCAACATTTTTATTTATTTGCTTGCATATTATCAACATATTGGAATAGCAGTGTTCATTTTTACTTAGTGTATGGATCAAGTAGGCTTATATTCAATACTAATTAAATAACTATTGTAGTTATCGAAAATGCATTATTGATTTTAAGATATATGAATTTCTATAATAGTTATAATATCCATATATACCTATAAAGATGATGTAATATACATACACGTGTTATTTCCTCGTTCAATTTTAAAATTTAATTATTAAATTGTTAATTAAATCACTTATCTATTTCTCTAGAATAATAATTTCCTACAAGAAAATCGAATAAATGACCCAGTAACCCAACATTTGATCATACTTTTCCGCAATGCACCGAGTAATTGTATGCAATTTCATACTGTGATTAGAAATAAATTATCAATTTGGCACATCGTATGTTGACATTTTCCGCGAAACTTCATTACACTGTTAATTTAATTACTCCATTAAGGTGTAAAATAAAATAGCTTTGTTTTTTTCTCCTTCAATTTCTTTCCCGTTTAATTAAATTTTTCAAGCACGTAATTTCCCTTTGTACAATCACATAAAAAGCCATTTGTAATGGCAATAAACATTGTATGATTGTACTAGAAAGTACCATCTTTGTTTATTGGTGTTTCATTAGAAAAATGGCCTCTAATGTTCGCGACATGTTTTCTGATTTTTAAACAATTTTACATGAACTGCACCCAGGTTGTAAAGGACATTATGTCCATTGTACCAAATAGAAATTGAGTAATACTTTTGTTTTTTTACTCTTGTTAAATATCTTATTATTTTGACAAAACTGTTTGTTTAAATTGTAATAATAATGCAGTTTTTTGAACTAAATTAGATGAAATAGCCATTAAAACAATATTAGTAAATATATAGAAATAAAACAAGAATACACAATAAATTACAAACTTAATCTTCACTCATATGAACAGGAAACACTGTAATTGTGACTAATTCTGCTCATGCGCATTGAATCTAAACAAAACAACCTTCACGGGATGATTAGAAAAAAGACAGTAGCAAAAAGTACATAGCTGTTCATTTAACATGTTGTTACGACTTATGATTATGGTGACTTTGTATTTATTCTTATCCATCGTTAAACATCTACATGCTCTTGTTGTTATATCTGCACCTGACTACAAGATCTCATTGTTGATAGTAACGTGATACGTAACGTTGTTACACTGTGAACAGTACTTGGAAATTTTAAAACACTCATAGTATCTTACCGTGTTGTATCCGTTTTTAGTTTACCTTTATTTGCAGAAGCCAAAAGTGTCAAATATTTTGATAGAATTGTAACTAACAATGAAGTTTACTAGACCTAAAAAAACTTAAGTTTTGTAAAAAAAGTAAATCAAACATTTTCTCTATAAAATGTTGTTAAAATTGAGCGAACGTAAACCATTTAGCAAATTGTAAATGGAATATAATTAAAGAAATATATACTACGGTACAAATTTGTTAAATACGGCTCTGCGTAGAATTGTAATTAGGCTATTGTCTCTTATATCCTTCTGCGATATCTATAGAAAGATAACGTTATGCATACTTAGTCAATGTCAAACTTATTTCCTGGTTAAGTTATTCTACATATTTTACTAACTAATTATTTTGGACGTTCCAATAACTGTTGAAATTATTTGCTATTAATAACTTTTCATTTTCTAATATAATATTGTAATTTTAAAATAACATTAAACCTTTGATGGCGAGTGCTAGATTTACTGGTACAAAAATCTATAATTACATAATTTATACTTTGTGATTTAGTAAGTATGTAATTTCCTACTATGTTGCACTATATCAGCATGTTACGTGTTATGCAAATTCAGTAGTAGATAATAATTTTATCTAAAATTAAACTGTCATTTGAAAATAATATAATTAACACTTTGAAAGTAATTTATGTCCTGATACGTTGCATTAGTTAAGTGTGTATACAATAAATATAACTACTTTTCAGTAAATTTATAGTGTCAATATTGTTTGAAAATCGCAATAACAATTTTCTTCAAAGGAATATATGTAAATTTATTACGCCTGGTTGTCTGCAACTGTATTCTCATGAATGTTATGCGTGCTGCATAAAACAGTTTTATAAACGTTTGAAACATATTATGAGGATTCACGTCTACAAATTAAAATTTATTCAACATATTATTTTCCTAACAATTTTGTCACTTAATTTCATAATTTATATTTGAAGTAATTTCAATTGCGTATATATTATAGTGACATCTTTAAACAATTACAAGAATTCTTAGTTCACTGCAAGAAATTTAGATGACAGCAGGGAAAAGGAATGGAATAGGATTTGAATAAATTGAGCTAGATGTCTGTAATGAATCATGTCTCTATTTTCCAATGAGAGTCGATAAAACCAATATTGTATATTTACACAAGACATCCGTTAAAATGAAATAACTGTGTGTTCACTCTTCATAATCAGAGTACACAATGGCAGTGTGCGACAATGTTTCAGACTAACTAATGACAATGTCCATTATTACACGAGAATTATTGCACGAATTTATTAGAACAGATATGGTAACACATATACAGTGTACAGTATAACTATTAGACTGGCCATATCATTAATTAGTGTGTCTTTTTTCATTCAAATTTACATCGTTTTTTTATTTTATTTAATTTATTTTAGTTGAAAACCCCTGCTATTATATAAATTGATACCTATAGTCCTGTATTAAGGTATTCGTGACAGATTTGCGTTTCTTAATTAAAAGCAAATGTTCTGTGAAAATTCGAAATCTGACGAAAAAATCACTTTTATTTCTTAGTCGAAATGTTCGCAGTCGTTGACAAACGGTTGTTCGGTATGTTTACTCTTGTTTGAAACCGTTTGTCTGTGGTTCCGTTGCCTGATCCAACTCCTTCCGGCTCAACTGCCAGAACACTACGAGTCTCCCGCTTAACATGAACAGGAACACCAGCGCCGGTGCTGTCCGTTCTAACTTGTCATTCACCATGTAATGTGAGTACACAGCCATCAGTGTCAGCAGCAGTAAGCCTACGTTGGCGCCATTCTTAATTTTATCTGAAACACACAGATAGTGACGTTAGCGCATGTATGAAGCAATAAGATATAGTTTTCATGCAGTATTTATAACTCCATTCAGACCACTTACGATTCGGTATGAATGCCATTGCCAAACCACAGGCTATCTCTAGTGCACCCACTGTACGTCTATACCACTTGCTTGGCACTTTAAAGTCTAACATTTCTGACAACGGGAACACTTTAGCATATTTTACATATTCTTTTCTCTGAAAATAAAATACAAATTAGTATAAATCCATGTAGGAACCACATTTGTAAAATAACTTAAACAGAATAGTGAACAATTTAATTGTATTTCAAGTATTTTTATCTACAAGCCAGTGTTTCATTTGGAATTCGTTTGTATAGAGTACAATGCGCCAGACAAACATCCTACAGAAAAAAATAAATGTTTCTAGGTCTTAGAAACCTTGACTAAATTTAAATTTATATACACAGAAGTATTTATACATCGTATTGTAGCGCAGTGTTAATAATCATTTCAGTCTATTGAAGATAAAATGTTTTGACATTATGTACTCAGTGAATATTTTCCATGCAGTAAAATTTATTGTTTATATAATGCAAAATTCAAAACATTTATTTTACACGTACTTATTTTCATTATAATATTTTATGTATTCATTTTAGAGAACTATTTTCTTAGAAAAATATTTAAAATTCGAATTAAACAACAAATTTTCCTAGAACTAATTTAGACCGGAATTTGGGATTGAAAACATTTCTCTTCCGTTAAATATTTCATTTGGCAATACATACTGCGGCAAACTTTTTGGCAAATGCGCACATTTCTGTTAGTCATATGTGAGGTAGAAACTATTTTAAAATGATTATAACAATTACATACACATTTAAATTATTCAAGATCAAATTACTTCTAGAACATTTATTTACACTATTTAAATGGTATTTATGGAGCATTGAAAGTAAATTACATTGGCGGCAATTCGAAAATAAGATTCATGTTTACAGTTGTACATTTACGAATGATATAAACAGGTGAATGTTAAAAATAAACATCGTTTCATCTTGTGAGTGACAATTGCGCATGTGACATGCAGTCCAGTGGGACTACGTGTCACTCTTCTCACACCACCCTCAACTCACGAATTATTGATCATAACAACCCCAAAATATTTATGTACAGATGCACGTGCTAAAAATAAATAAAATTTTATAACAACTATATGATACATGTAGTATGAAAATATTATCCTAGCTCTGCTAGGCAAATAGCCAAATCCCGAAAATAAGCCGGGAGACATTGTGTAACATATAGTTACGAAAAACACCCAGAAATATTGAAATAATACAACTAGAATTCACTATTTCTGCTTACCAGATCTTTATGCAGGTCTTTCGATATGTGACTAGACAGTTTCATTGTGCCTACGAATATAAAAAATACACCCAACAATACTGATAACGATTTCAAAACGATAGAACCCATTGTTGTAACGAAGAGAGAGCAGAGCAGAGAAGAGAAGAGAAGAGAAGAGGATTTCTAACAAATCACAGCAGTAACAACAAAGACTCAAATCACACGGGAACTGTACATTTAAATTCGATGCATCTACGGTGCACGTTTATTAAAACAACATTGTTACTTTTATATTTACACACGCACACACACACAGGTAGTTTAGTTTATTGCAGCGTCCATAGTCGACGTCGACGCTCAACGTGACGACTATCCAATCAATAGCAACGTAACATACACTCGGAAACTACTAACTGTTCCGCGTGAAGTTGACTCCGTAACGACTGTTTATATGTTCAACTAGTTTTTCCACAATATTTATAACATTCTGGTATATAGCCAATTACTAACTACAGCTGTCATTTATGTTTATTTTAATAATCGAAATTAGTTTGTCAATAACAAAACAAAAATAATCAGCAATACAACATTTCTACAAAATATAAATGTATATTTCGTGTTGTTCAGAAAAGAAACAATTGTCATATAAAATATAAATTCTACATATTAGCTTATGTAAACGTATATACATTACTTAGATATATAAACTATTACTTATAATATTTTTCAAGAACAATATAAAATGGAAATATTTAATACGAACAAGAATATAAGAAAGAATTATTTGAAATCAAGTTCTACACATGAAATAATTGCTATTATGTTATGCTTATAACACAGCGTCTTCTTTTTCTTTTAATAATTGGTTTCGTTACATTTTGTGCAGGTTGTTCGGTGGTTACAGGTTCGGTAGATGGTTTTGTTTCTGGTTGAACAGTTGTATTTGTTTGAACAGGTTCATTCCTAGTCGAGGGTTGAGTATTGGCAGTTACTTCCGTATGAGTAAGTGCATTATCAGTATTATCACTTATAATCACTTTATCAGTCTGGCAAGTTTCAGATCCGACTACTTTAATATTACTCTCTGGTTCTTGCAGAATATCTTCAACAGTTACAATATTTCGAATATCTTCCTTTAAAATCTCCCGTCCGTTGTGAACGTTTACAGGGATGTTATCTGGATTAATGCTGTCTTCATTGCTATCAGCAATCGTACTATCTAGTTCACCTTCTTCTAATTCTTCATTTGACATTTTTACTTCCGTTGGTTTATAGTTTTTCTGGTGTGTTATTCTAGCAGTTTGTAAGCTGTTGTCACACATATTGTCATTATGTTTTTGTTCATCGGATTTCTCACACACACCGGGACTAGTATGTCTTCTGTCATCTATTGAACTTCTGGAATTGTAACTAGATTCTGATCTGTTACGGAATTCAGAGCCATTACAATTGCTATAAGTGAATCTATCATTCTGACCCTTACCCAAGTGTTTGTCCGCATGTTCAGGACGACTATTGTCGTATCCTTGTTGTTTATATTTGAAGCGATCATTATAGTGTTTATCCTTTGATGGATCCCTTGAATCGTACCTACCTCTATCGTTCGATCTGGATCGATTATTAAATTTATTAAACCGTTTATTATTGTTAGCTCTATAATCACTATTTCTATGAAAACTTTGTCGTCTATCAGGAGATTTAGAACCAGATCTATTTCTCCTATCGTCATAATCTCTTGACTGATGATGATAATTTGATTTACGATAATTTGTTTGTTCATTATCATAGTGATTATTCTTTTGTCTCTTATACATTTTATCATCATGCTCATCATCAATATGAGAAGCATTTCGCTTCGATTCATTTCGTTCCATATTTTGTACTTTGGCATTCTGTAACTCTTTATTCAAACTAGAAATTATTCTATTCTTTTCTGCAAGAGCATTTCTTGCTTGTTGCAACTGTTTGAGTAATTCATCTTTATCTAGTGATTCCTTGTCTGCTTCTGTAGTGTTGTTTTTATTACCCCTTCGGAATATCGCATCATCCATATCTCTTCTCAAATCTGCCAGTTGTCGGGTTTTCCTTTCAATTTCAGCTTTAGCAGTTTTGAACAACTCGGAAATGTTAGTTTTTAAATCTTTATTGACTTTATTTAATGTAGAAACTTCACTAGCTAAGATGTCTATTCGTCTTTGCGATTCTTCTACCGATTTTGTCAAAGCCTTGTTGTTTTCATCAAACTACAATGATAAATAGTGAGGTTATGAAATTTATTTTATAAAAATGTTTAATGTACCTTTGACATTGTATCTCCCAAATCAAAATCATCCAAATCTCCGTATATATCTTCTCCGTCCATGGTGATATTGAATATAATTAATTAATAAGTGAAAGGAAATTATTACTTAATATATGGCGCCAAAACTGCTGTCACCTACAGAATGAATAGACTGTAATCCAACACTATATCAGCTACGATTATATGATCATATACAAAGAAATATTAATCCCTACATTAATAATATACCAGAGTATTTATAATTGTACTATAAATGTATGTTATTTATATTTTACAAGCAAAACGTAAACACACATTTCGCACACACACATAAAAAACGCAGGTAAGTACATGCGTACAACAGATGCGCAGAAAACTTTTACATTCATCAAAAATTCTTATATTATGAATATAGTAGCATTTTTAATTTACAAGTTTTCCAATTATAAATTGTAAATATCGTAAACATTGAATATATAATTAGAATAAACATTTGTTTTAATATTATTATTTGATATTAAAACATATATGTAGTTGAAATAAGATGTGCTTAACAATGAACGATCCTAACTTCATGTCAGAGTAAGCTGCGTAGTGAGTCACGCACAATGTTTCAAATGCACACCTCACGTTGCTGATTGTAACGCCACCTTGATGATGAAATGAGTACTGGGGACGCTGTTAACACGCAGTCACACCTTGCGCTTACATTCCGTCAAAAACAACAGTTTTTCGTGAATAATTATTAATGTGCTACGTAAAATTGTGTGTAAACAAAATGTGATTGTGCGTTTCACCTGTGCGTGTTACCTGCAGTGCCTTGTTTTTTATTTAACATTTTAATTTGGTGCCTTTTACAAATGTTTGTGTTTCTGAGGACAACTTTCTGACGTGTGTGGATAACAGGTAAAATTCAAGTTCTATATTATAGAAATATTGGTTTATTGTGTCTAGTTGATAGTAAGCGTTCTGTTTTATGGTTTCAACGCACGTGGGAATATTTAAATGCACTAACATACTTTTTGCGGAAGTTGGAAATAGTTCAAAAGTTATTGGACAGGTAAAAGTCAGGTTTACAAGCGCGAATTCGACACGCGTGTTAAATGTCCAGTTTAGGTCAAGATCGAGGCTACCTGGTTAGAACATGTGAATATTTTCATTTATATCTATTGCACTGTGTAATATTTGTTCAAGTTCTTTAAAAACTTGCAGAAATAAATTGAAGCAACTAGAAATAATTACGTTCTGGAAATAAATATTACGATAAAAAGTGTTGGTTTCAATTCATAACAATTGTTTATTTTTATTGACGTCATGCTGCTATTTATATATTTCTTACACAACAATGAAAATGCTAAATACTATTTTATCTTTTTAGATAAATAATATTTTACAAATGTTTATGTGATTCGTACAGGTATTTACCTATAATGATCATTAACAATATTCATTAATATATTCTATGTAATGTTGTGTACGTTTTTGCGTATTTTGTTGATTGTAAAATGTAAAGTTGGGTTATTGGTCGTGCATGTAAACATTGATATCAGTATTACAAACATACTAAACGACTACTAATTAGATAAAGTACAGTGATTTTATATTTGTGCAAAGTATCACGACTTTAAACAAAGGTATTAATTTTCAATAGCCAGGTATGTACTGGCATACATTTGCGTTTGAAGAAATTGTTTAGCATTCACTGTTGTTCGTAATCCAGTCATTTCGACTTCATATGCATACTGATGCTCCTGTAACATTCTTGTAACCGTGTTTTTTTCAAATTCATCGTTTGAATGCTAATGTACATATCTGTTGGACATACATACGCACACATGCATTGTTTTATGAACGTATTGTTCGGAGGAATCATCATTCTTGTCATATATCATTTGAGCATGACCAGTGGCCGTTAAACAATGCACGTTGCGAAATATAATCACTCGAAATACGTCTGATTGGTGTGAGGCAATTTGTTACTGTATGATTCATACATTCATATAATCTAGCGTAACTAGCTATGTCGTGTAGGTCTAGACTTTTTTTACTGTTTTCCATGAGTTATGGGTAGGAATTTGATGATTTATCTTGTTAATTTTCTTCTGCATGTTTGACTCATTACATTTCTAAATTAGCGAACAACATATGGCCGTACGCTGTAGTATTATTTTAAGTGTTTCTTAGTTTTATCTCAACGGCTGAAGTATTTCGTATATTTCTTTAAAACTTCCCTTACATTATAATACAATGAACCCTTGTATAGTATTGATCACTATTTCTGAGAGAATACAATTATCTTTAGACAGTTTTAAACGTCTGGCGCCAAATATATTCGTCTGAAATATTTTTATTTTGACACTCAGTCATAAATCAAGTTTGCAGATTTCTTTGTAATTCTTTAAATACCTGCAGTTACTCTTTACTTTTAATTCTCTAGTCTAAAAATAGACTGCCTAATGACACACCGTCTGGGACTATTTACATCTGAATCCGGTACTGTCTAAGTAACAAGCATTTGTACTTAGTTGATGAAATGTTTATCATACGCTGATGTGTTCTTATCACTAACAAACAATAACAGCACTCTGTTCATTCTAATTAATTATTAACGCATATTTTAATCAACTTCAATGCAAATAAATCTTGTCGACGCTGTTTTTCTTTTATTTGTGTATAAGTGAAATTAAGAATTAATCATCTGTTGTTTCTAAGCTATGTTAACTTTTTCCAGATTTAGGTACTGTCACAGAATGTCACAAAAACTGTATAAAATTTTTCTTAATGTGGTATTTAACATGATGACCTAATTTTTTTCTACATATAAGCCTACATACAAACACACATACTTATATGTATATGCATATATTTAATTCCATTTCGCTCTAGCAGTGAAAAACAAAATATAAACAAACGAATAGTTATGTATGTTAAAAGGTTAACAGACTAGAAACTACATTCAGACTGGTTGTTCTTTGGTGTGTCTCCTCGATCTCACTAACTACCTTCAGGCCATACACGGATTTCGCTGGCATACATGTTTGTACAAGTTAATAAGATAAAGTTATTTTCGTATCTTCATTTCCTCTGATGCTCACTCTGTCTGTGTGTGTGTGCAATTTTTATTAGTATATATTTTTTTTGTACTCGAGTGCCTGGTGATAGCATTATCTCAGTTGGCTGTGGAATGCAGGACGTAAACATTGTACAGAAAGGCATCTGGTTAGTGTACGGAAAATGTTTGAAGTGCCTTTCGTGTGATTTTCGGTTTAAATAGGGCACTTTTATACCGAAATACATTTTAAGTGGGTGCGGGGAAAATCGATAAGAGGTTGAGATGTTCTATTTGTAATTATTTTTGGAATAAATTCGTGGGAAAATTTTACACATAACACTTGAAATGCACAATACAAATATAATCGGCAACATAGATATAGAGTTGCAAATATTTATTTTATCTCTAACTAACTAAAGCTATCTTTAATTCTGTCGGAACTCGATAAAGGTGATATAAAAAGTATAATTAGACATTACGTTATATTTGCTGTACGAAATTATTTCCTATCAGTATAATAATAAACCAGGTAAATTTATAAGTATATGTAATGAACATGTTTAATAATCGGTATAATTTCTTATTTAAATTAAACAACATCTGTTTACTATGTAGGTAATATAAATTACCTGTGTACTCTACGTGTTTATCATATTAACACAATAATTCATGTTTATTCAGCCACATAAAAATAAATACATTTACACTACTTTGTGATATTTGTAAATATGTTGTAATAATATACATGAATTCAGTGTACATATTTTTACCTCAGTCAAAAGATAAGACTGTTTTAAGAACTAGAAAATCTTTCCTAGATTTAAATGTCCACAGACAAACATATACATATGTAAAATGTGTCATAACATTAATTTGCAATACGTATAATTATGACCTTCATTTGCTGAAGACAATCACAAGGTGTGTCGTGAAGAATGTGTACTTATATATAAACACTTATTACGCGATTTCCTTAACAGATCATCCATAAATTAAATCCTAATTCTAGAATAGTAATAACACGTTGTATATTAGTTTTATTTTTTATTTTTTTCTAGAAGACAGTAATTAACCCGCAGAATCAATTAGTCATTTCCGGCTTTACTACTCATTGCAAATGTCATTATTTCTACGTATTTTACGTATAATTGTTGCATTACACACGTTTCAAATGTTTTATAGTTTTCATTATTTATTTGTTCATATTTCCTTATTTCTATTATTCCTTAACAAAAAGTGTAAATAATGAAACCTATCACCAGTTATAATAGTAGTAATAGTATCTGTAGAAAGTTATTCATGAATGGCAACTACAGGAAGTATTCATGATAACAAAGGAAATAGGGTTTTGTTTATTTTGTTTCTAATAATACTCTTACTATAATGTTATGGTAAATGTGTTCTAATTTCTTTTTTTTTTCGTGATCTAAAAATACTTTTAAAATCAAACATGCCCATTACGTTCACTGAAGATAGTCTGATCTAATATGCTAAGTCTTTCGACGATCTCAAACGTAACATGTTTAATATTTCGTCTTTGTAGATTAATTCATTTTTTTCCTTTGAACTAAAAGCGTGAAAGTGAAGTGAAAGTTTTTTTGCTCTTACTGTAAATGATCCAACAGAATAATATCAGGTAAGATTAGATGTGAACTGTGTTGTTTTTTTGCTTAACTAAGCATCCTTAAATTAGGTTCTTGATCTCGCACTTATCCTATGTAAACTGATCTTGAGCTTGAGTGTCATTCGGAGTAAATTGATCCACTTGACTCAAAATGGAACAGGTTAGGATCAAATATGGTCCTTATTTGTAACCTGTATATATTCTTAATATCAGTACGATATTATGGTTGTGAGAATTCAAGTAATAATATTACATCTGATTAAATCATCAGAATATTATTTTCCATATCAAATTCATACATTACATGAAATTTAATGGATATTTTTTTTCGTTTACTTTCAATTTCTTTCATATGTGTATAATTCAAGATGTAATATGAAATAAATATTCAATTTTCTAACAGTCTAAATAAATAGAATGAATTGATCATTAAAATGTTTATAGGCAGGAAATATTCATAACGAGACAATCATAATGGACATTAAGTATTATTGCAATAGATAATAAAATAATAAATTTAGATTATGCTACTACTACTATTTTGAACAAATATGTATTTGCGTTACTACGTTTGCAATATGAATACAAGCGTAAATATAATCAGGTTTTTTTCAAAAGAATCAGGTAAAAATTTCAAGGCGACCGTTGAAAAATAACAAATTTAAAATATTCATATATACGTGACTATATCTTGAAACGTAGCGTTGAAATTTCTTTCTCAAGACACACATATACATCGGTACAGAATTCCAAGCCGAGTTCATATCCACTTACAGACGACAAAAAAGCCGTAGTAATCTTGTTAAGTTGGAATGCCAGGCGGTGACGTCACCAGAGTGCTTGGCGACGTCACCAACACACACACACACACATATATATATACACAGTAACCGCCACAGGGAGATTCACGTCGATTCTTACGTTATTTAGCATGCGTCATCAGGTGCGTAGGTGGCCATGGAATTGCCATACCAAATTCTTCTAACCGGTCGACTGAAAAACTTGAAATAGCAACATTACTATTTTTACATTTTTAAAATATATAAAGTCATATTAATATAATGTTTGAGAAACACTGATTTTAAACTAATGTAATTTTATTTATTTTTACGGTTTCCACAGTTTTCCATTGGGGGAGTATTATAGAGTATATTTCAAATAGAAGTCTACATTTAATTCCATTTATATATGCGTTTTCTGAGTAGGTTATTTGGTTAAGAAATTTTTGTTTTAGTAAATACAGATATGGTTCTGTGTTCACGCCTAGTCTAATTTTGCTGTTTGTTTGTGTGACAAAGAAATATTTTAGAATTAGTTTATTTATTTTACATTTTTATTACATGTAGTTGACAATAGATAACCCGTTATCTGTAGTTGGTGTAAGTACATACTGAAGTGACATATATTTAAAAATGTCATACTCCACCTTGAGTTTTAATACCTGAATTATCTGTTTCATGTGTTGCATTCTTTTTTAAATATAAATATTAGTTAGACATTTAACAATATTTAATACAATGTTTTATGTAATACATAAATTTCTTAAACCATTGGAACACATATGAAAAAAGATACATAAAACAAAATAGCTATAATAATATCTTCTGTATTCAGTGTCAAATGTGCAACTGGATTATATTATATTATTCTAAATCTGTATATTGATTAAGTGGGCATATTTGCGGTTCGATATTCGGTTCCTGTCCGTGCCAAGCCATCTGAGATGAGTTAATAAATATGCACTAATGGCTATTATCAACTATTCCAGTAGTACCAAATATTAGTATTCAATTATATATGAAAATTGTAATTTTCCATATAAGTTTAATATCTACGTATGTAATTTTACACCTGTGTAATGCGGTGTTACAATATTTATATATTAAATGAAAGCATATAGTTAATTATGTAATCAGTAGAGATTACAGTTATTATATATACAACATTACGTTTCAAATTTAAATAGAACTAAAATTATTGTAACATTTTATTTAAAAAATTTCCACAATACACTGGATTTATTTTATATTCTTTTCACATTTCTTGATTAAATTTTTTTCTAAACAACTTTAAAATCTCATCCTTATTACAAAAAACCTGTGGTAGAAGTACTTAGTGTAAAAACTCTACTTGCATATAAGTACATATCAACATATAACAGGATTTTAATTGTCTTGATAATTTCAGAATATTTCAACTTCGTATATTATGATTATTTAACATAATGCTTAAGTAGCTTCCGTTATAATAATAACTATGTGAAAATGCGTATACACGGGCTTCTGTCAAACGCGTGTTATACCTTCGATAAAACGGTATTTTCCGTATTACTGTAAACTTGTTGATGTCAGTGACATTTTGAGATGCTCTCTGATTTGTCGTTCAGAACAGCACGGAAGTTACGCATAACGTTCTGTTTACAATACACAAGAGATCAGTACAACATTATTTCTTCTTATTTTTCTGCACAGTTTGTCTTGAAATGTGTTGTGCCAAGATGCATTTTTGTCTTGGCCAAGTTCAAAGTTGGAAAGGAAATTAAATGTTCTAGTTTTTTTGTATATATTTCTTTCACAATGAATGACTTGCTATTTTTTATTCAAGATCACTTTTAAAATCTATTTTTCTGTTTATATATACTATTAATTTTTTTCTATTATTATAAATTGCATGTACTAAGAAAATAGTTGCATGCAACAACACGATATGAATTTATACACAAGGCTATTTTTATCAGCATGCATTTATTAAAATAATTATGTAAAATTGTTTTTAGAAGAAAATAATCTAGAATTTTGTATATTTTCTAATGCTAGCAAAGAGTTGTGTTCCAGATTCGCATCATTTACTGATAAATTTATAAACCATGACTATTTATACTTCATTGAACATTTGATATTTATCATTTATATTACAGTACTGAACACAGATATTATTTCAAAACAGTGACCATTAATTGCTACAGTTAATTGTCTATAGAAGAATATATGAATTATATAAAATAGTATAAAACCTTAGTGCATGAACTGGCAGAAATATTTTTTTCAACGAATTATTATTAGCTAAGTTATGTTCGGATGTAAACCGTCAAGTTTGGACTGGTTGCTTATTAGTGGGATAAAAAGGGTTGTACTCTCCTCATTTAAAACGAATACAATCAACCCCTATGTGTGTGTGTGTGTGCAGTGCATGTTCTATTGTCAGCGGTACAACTGGCTAATGAAAACAAATTCGAGAAACTGGTTATTTCGCGGCAGTAGACATTCCCGGTTCCGTTCCGTGGAGTGAATCCTTACAGTGTCGTCGTCCAGTTTACTTCTCTCTCTCCCTTCATATTACTTCTTCCGTTCGTTCATGTATCTCTGTATGTGTGTGTCGCACACACATACACATATATATGTATACCATGTCTCGCAATGTTGCACTCTCGCCGTGTCGGGTCTAGTTTAGTCTGCTGGGTGGAGTGGTTTTCCGCTGTAATTCAGTCCACTTTGAAGGGGAGGGTCGTTGAGCCCGTATTATAAACGCCTGGTCATTCATGACCTAGACACTGACAGGTCAAAGGTCCCGCCAGATGTGCGTGTGTGTGTGCAGTTGATGCTTTATGTCTTTAATTTAAGACTCATTTTTATATCGCGCCGTCTCTCTTATGAATGTAAATTTGTCCATGAATGGACTCGAGATTTATGTGACATGGAATTATTATTATGATTGTGAATTTTATGTATGCTTAATGTTACATTTTAAAGGGTTACCAAAGGGGTTTAAGACTTGTTAACTGTTTCACTGTATTCATCTTGTACCATTAGATGTAATGAATGTTAGTTGTGTGGTGTGTGCAGTCACAGTATTACTATATACATATTTCTATAGCTATACGAGCGTGTTCAATGTAATGGTCTGGTTTGTCTCACTAATTTGTTACGGTAAACTACAGATGAAATTCTTCACTCTCCCCTTCCTATACATATATATATATATACCAGTTATACATATGTAACAACATACACATTTACTATATCTTAATGTTTTTTCTCGTTAGATAAATATTAAATATCACCCAGTGACTTGTACATTTCTTTATTTAAATGTGTTTTAGTGATCATTATACATATATTTGTTAGTTATTAGGGCTATTAATATTATTTTCCAGACTGTGGGAACTGTTAAAGTATTCTTCATATGATTTGAAGAACATCAAGGCGAAACAGTTTTTATAGAAGGCCATGCATGCATACATGTATGTATGTATGTATTGTATGTTGGAATACTGGATCGTGGGATATTTGTTCGAAACTGCAGAATACCAAGTTTTGACTAACCCAATTATCCGGAATTTTACTTCCGAAATTTACATTTAAATCGGGCAACATTCTAACTTGATCTATAGTTCGTAGTCACGAACTTACTTTAAATTCAATTTGTTGTCTTGACCTGAATTTAAATATTCTGTAAAGTTTTCAAGATGACATTGTGTTCTACTCTAATTCTGATAATGTTGTTTTTAAGTATGAATTAGAATGACTTTATTATATTATTCCACCCTTGGCTAAAATAGGCAACTATGTACACAAATTTATTGTAAAGAGAATATTTGAAAATAATAACAGAATTGTCAATTATTTCCAGTGACTGCGTAGCTACTCTTTTTCTAACAACATTTTCTTTTGTTCTAAAACGACTGACAAACAGTTTTAACGGTATCAATACGCCACGTTGACGGTTTAACGCTACAAGTCACCGGAGCCATACATAGACAAAACAATCCTGTAAATAATTCTTAAAAGTCTCGCTAAACTATAAAATACAACAACGTAAAACGAAGCAAGTAACATAACGCTCTCGCGCGACATTTTACCGACTTCTCAGAAGTCGGTGTGTTAGTGTAGCGCATATACACGCGTCACTGCAACCAGTAGCGCCGGGTAAGGGGCGGGTAAAACGGGGGCAGGTTACCCAGAACGAGGAAGGAAGGAAGTTTATCGTACCGTGGGAATATAATTGTTGTCTCCGCCATCAAGTGCAAAATATAATAGAACTTTCGTCATCGTGTCATGGTTATGAAGGGTGTGGGGAGGGGCGGTACACCCCTCTTACGCGTGCTAGTACCCCATGACGAATAAAAAACACATACATAGTTACAATTCCGGTTGCTAGATTTTTTAGTACAACTAGGAAATGCCACTCAGTGACCCCTGTAGTTGTTATTGTATTGTAAATAATCTCAAGAGTTAGGAAAACAGACAGAGAGAGAGAGAGAGAGGGATGACTTCCCTCTGTGTGTGTGTGTGAATAGGGCGCGAGCTGTTACCTGTAAGCAAATTGAATACATGACTGACAGATTGACACTTCTAGGTCATGTCAGCAAGGAAATTTTGTTATTCCACAGTTTTCTTGCATTTTTCAATTTCGACAGATAACGACAGCATCCCCTTTACACAAAGACTGACAGTATTTTTCTCAGCAGTGGATTATGTCAGTTTTATATGTAGGAATATTGAAAGCAAACGGTACCCAGCGTTAAAACAGTGATAAACTATTTAGTAAAATATAAATTGTTAAACTGAAAATAACGATTACAAGATCTATTTATGCATAGTTCAGTATTTACAATAACTAGTGACAGTGATTCCAAGAATTAATACTAGCGGACAAACACAAGTAAGTTTAGTATAGAAAACGTTTGTGTGCCACCTATTTGATATCACTGGTTTTCGTATTAGATTTGACCCGCTACAGCAATTTATCTTCGGTAAACTGAAATTAATCATTTTCCTAAATTAAAGTCAACACTTCAATTTCGTGCAATATGTTAACATTTTACTAATCGAAATTAATAGTTACGTAAATTTAATAATACTGTTGTTAGAAAATCGGTTTGAAAATGGAATTTCTAGTTCGTAAAAAATATAAATGAGTAGGAGGTACGTAAAGTGTTTTTTTTTTTTTGGTAAACTAATTGACACAATTATGTCAGTAATGTAAATAGCAAGGAAATAGTTAATTTTAATACATTCACCAGTGGCGTGCTTATAATATTTAATTACTAATAACATCCTCCACCGGTCACGAACGCTAATGGATGACAATATTAGTCATTCCAAAAATATGTCACATAAATATATACACCTTGCTACTCTCAAGAATGAAAAGAATTTTTTTACATCCGTTTGCTTAGGAATTTATAATTGTATAGCGTGCGGATGGGCATGTTTACATAGTAACATTAGCACGCATTATACAAGTGTTATATCGACAAATTTGTACGTATATATGTAAAATACAAGTGCAATTACCTTCTAAAGAGGCGTACATACATATATGTATATACATAGTTTTATACTATTTCTCATGCATTGGAGCGTAGCTACCGAGAACACCTGTTCTTCCCTTATATTTCCTGCTTTACATTATATGAAAACAATGTGTAACTAAACACCATATTATGACATACGAGAGAACACTTGCTTGAAGCGCTGAATTCCTACAATGCCGACTTATCATAATAAATATTTCATTATCTTTGCACTATCAGCAAGTAACAGTTAGAAACTGTATGTCTCTCGCGGCAATAATCATTTCTTCTTGTGACAGTTGTAGTGTTGGTTTGACGTATAAACAGTTAATTTGTTTACAATCGAAAGTGTTAAATCCTTTACGATACTTCAATCAATTTAAACGGACATGATATGTTTGTTGGTTTTAGGATTTAAAAATAGCATTTGTTTATTCGTTACATTTGATTCAAAGGAAGTCAGTATTTAATCACACTTCTCTGAATCTTTCATGTGTTTAGACTGATTTTACTTCTTTTCGAAGAATGTTTGTACATTCGTAAGAAACCAGTTTCGAGTGTGTGAATCAGACAGTGTTGTGATCCAGTATTAATTATATTAATCTTTGTCAGTGCGTAAATCTACTTTATTAAAATGTATAGAATATAATAACATGTTTATCAGTATAACTTGTGATCTTTGTTTGCTAAAATATTGATTTGTAAATATGTATATATTTCCATTAGTTTCAATGTCATTGTATTTAAGTAAACATTCATATTAACACTTAGAACTAAGTGATAGTATGTAGATTTGAATGGTGTGTTGTTTATATTTGTATGCCGTAACCTCACATTTGATGATAACATTGTAACTTTCTGTTTCAGTTCCTAGTGGGCAGCACAATGCACGGTAGTGCGGGCGATCGTCGCGCCCTGGAACGCGAGGCCTTGAGAAACGTCATTGCACAATGGAATGCCAACAGATTGGATCTGTTCGAACTGTCCGAACCGAACGAGGTGGGTATTTTCAACTATACTTTATGCCCCCGTATACGAACGGAAAACCGTGCGAAGTAGGTTAAACGGTTAATTTCGCGTGCAACCTTTGCTCGCTCATTGAGTTGTGTGCTTTTTTTTTGGGAAGCAATGCACTAAAACGGAGATTAAAGGAACCATGGTTGAGCGAGTGTAGGAAGCCCGCACCCGTACCTGCCATTGTTGACGACCACTGGTCCGTGAATTGTATAATTCGCTATACATACGTATATACGTTACTTTTAATGCGGCCTAATTGTTTTATCTGATTTAGAAATGTCAAGAAGTCAAAATGTGGCCTCTTTCTATACGCGACACACACACACACACACACACACACATAAGTGGACAGATCTAATAAACTGCAATTATTAGATTTAACTGATCGGACTTGACTGGAATATACACTGGGAATATTCCTGCACACAAGCACACGCTAATAAAACGTTACATTTAACGGTCCTTATACTCTGTATAATCGTATTATTCACCACATGAGAATTCTGCCGTACCACTTTCAGAGACGGGTCTAAACATTTTATAATTTATACCAATATTAACCCGCCCATGTATACTGTCATAAGTCAAGTCGTGTAATAAACGCATTCCAGGTCAACGGTGTGCTAGAGAAGTCTGATCTTCATAAAAATATAAATCTCTATTTGCAATACATGAATTAATTTTGTCATTTATGTTCACGTTGCATGTCTGCGCTGTGCTGACATTACGAATAATATGTTCACAGTACTGGACAGAATTATTTCTGCTGCTAACTTTCTCTGTCATACACGTCCTGACAGTGCTTCAAGTAATAATCATCATTTTCCATTGTCTGAAATGACATACAATTTATCGTGTTTACAATTAAACGTCATTAAAATGCAATACAATGTTTTCAGGATCTGGAGTTCCATGGTGTGATGCGTTTTTACTTTCAAGATTCCGGCCAAAAAGTCGCAACGAAATGTATAAGGGTGGCATCCGATGCCACAGTGTCCGATGTCATAGAAACGCTCATAGAAAAATTCCGTCCCGATATGCGAATGTTATCAGTGCCTTCGTACGCCTTATATGAAATCCATGAGAATTGCCCAGAAAGAAAATTAGCACCGGATGAAAAACCACTTCTCGTCCAACTCAACTGGCATGTGGATGACAGAGAAGGCAGGTTTTTACTCAAAAACATTGATGACAAGTCCAATGTAAGTTTCACCAAAAGCTATATGTCAATATAGAAATGTTTCATTAACAATTATTCTTCTTGTAGATGTCATCGATGGGTCTCAGTGAATCAAACTCAAGCTTCCGAAGAAAGTTGTCAAAAAGAGAAAAGAAACAACTGAAGAAACAAGAGAAACTGTCCAGATTAAAAGGAGAGAACGAAGATTCAAATGAGAAGCAAGATAATGTTGCAGAAAAATTATACACAGGTATTTCTAAATCTATTTGTTTATATTTGATTTGCAATGTAATTATTAATATTTCGCTGGTAGAATTACCTGAAACGTCATTCACTCGATCGATCTCGAATCCCGAAGCAGTAATGCGTCGAAGACGACAACAGAAGTTAGAAAGAAAACTTCAACAATTCCGATCAAAAGATGGGGGACCTGACACAGGTATATACCTATATATATACGAGCATATAACATTCAAATTAGAACACATAGATGTCAGGTTGATTTTATTTTTATTATAAAGAGAAATAAGTTGTACATGTTTGCAATAGTTTTATTAAAATTCTAATTGAGATTGAATGATAGAATTTCTTTAATTCTGGGATTTGTAACTTTGATTTAGAGAATAATTAACGTTATTGTCAGTTTATGTAGGATATTACACTTTTGTTATGTAAGGATAATTTGCTTGTACTCCGTGTTTAAAAGTTGATTGTTGATTGATGTATGGTGAGAATGGAGTGGATTAGAGTATGTTCTGTATTACTAATATATCTTGTGCGCATTGTGCTGCGGGGTTGACAGGTGGCACGCTGAAGATCTACGGTGAATCCCTGTGTCGGGATGTGCCCTATAAAACACTGCTGCTGTCAGTGCGCGATTGTGCCAGCACGGTGGTACGAGAGATGCTGGACAAGTATGGATTATCCCGTCACGATCCCACACAGTGGTGTCTCGTACAGGTGACCACTCCCGCCGCCGGTGCCGGATCAGATCAGGAGTATGTGCTCGATGACGATGAGTGTCCACTGGCGATATTAATGAACCATTCGAATGCGAGGGGTGAGTGACATTTAAGCATTTATTATTTCAAATACACATACATGCGCATAGTGCCAACTAAATTCTAATGCACATTACAATACTGTGTATAAATGTAAATTTAATTTACTACATTTATATTGTCATTGTTGGAATATTTCGGCTATAATTATGACGTAAGAAATGGCATAATGATTTACAAATTAAACTGTAACGTAACGGGTTACGTTTACTGAAACACAATAAAATAATTGGATACGAAACTAGCGTGAGAACAATTGACAAATATACGTACAAGGCTACGGTACAATAGACTTGTACATACAGTTTAGAATTATTCTAATATTCCGTTATGTTTTTTCATTGATAAGATAAAAAATATGTTATATTCATAATTTATTTAATAATAATATTTAATATGTCATTTGCATAAAGTATAAAATCAATATATTATTTATAATGGCGTTGATTTCTTACTATAAATTATTTTACATAATTCAGCAATATGATACTCATGCGTGCATTGCGGGTTGCCCAGTAACCCCGTCAACATTTCAAGCTACAGTAAAAGCACTTTTTATTCGCAAAAATAATTAATAATAACCAAAATGACATTTAATGCATTAATTTAGTATTTTAATTAATTTCGCTAATTATTGTTTCGTTACATTTTCATCAACGTCACTGTGGATTGATTGAAGTGCGGACATTGTTTTACATTTTAATTAAATAAATAATTTGCGGTACAATTGTAATTGTATTCCACATACATCCATGTATTTATTTCATGTTTAAATGTCAAATCGTTAACGGTGAATAATTTTACTTACACCATCAATGTATATAATTATGTGGACAATTTTCAAATAGTGATCTAATCCTTCATGCTTGATTGCGTTAGAAGTAAAACTCATTTGTCCTTGTTACTAATTCAATACACGGTTCATCAATAGAGTTTAACCGTGGGCGATATAAATTGTACCAATTAACCTGAAAGTTTATCGAATCTGGATAGATAGAGTTTTTTTTTCTTAAACATTCATGGAAAATAGTTTACTGTCTAAATTATTTATTTTGCCGTTTTTCTTTTAAAGTGTGCATCTGTCCGTTATACTATCTCGAGTTAACAGTTTCTTGCAGTTGTAGGTCTTGATTTGAAACTGGCTTTTACAGTAATGCATCTGTGTACAAATATGTATTGAATCAATTAACAGTAGAATAAATCAATAAACTATACAGTTCTGAGGATTCAAACGGAACTAAAGCAATAACACCGTTAACTAATAAAATAATTTAATACAGCGTTTACTTGAAAATTAAACTTGAAACAAAATAATACTCTGCTTTGACAGACGGAAATATAAGAGTATTTCATAGCTTCTAGCAAAAATGTAATATTTGTACGCGTGGAAATGGCAGATAATAAAATAAAAACATTATTTATTTTATTTTCTCTGCAACTTCCATGGCGGTAGAAAAGTAGTGTTTTTCTCAGCTACATCCTGCAAGATGCAGAAAGTAAAGTAATTTTATACTTGTGTGTTTTATCGGAAAGTTAATCAAATCATTTCTAAGCTGATGGAAAATGTCAACTGTTCGTCAAAGAAGATAACGTGAAGAGAAATCAAGACTACATACGTAGGTGGATGTTGGAGAGAGATATATGTATGTGTTTTGTTCATCACCACGGTTATAATTCTCGCGAGAATGGTTGCGATGTCAGCCGGTGAGCAGATCACTAACTGACGTGAACGTACATCAATCTCAATTTGCTAGCAGCATCTCTGAGTGCCCCAGTTTACCATCGCTACAGTCCACGAGACATCACTTTATTACGTGTTAGCGACGTGAGTTTAAGCCAAAATTACACCACCGTGACGTCATCCAAGCAATAATCAATCCTAATTTTAAATAAAACTTGACTTTTTTTATTAATCTCTATTAGTGAATGCACAGATGACAAAAATGATGTAATTGAGATGAGTTTAAATGTGTCTGTAGATATTTTTACAAAAATCATGGACAGAGAATACAGTGATTAAAAAATATGTTAGAAGATTCAATGATGTAATATCAAAATATATAAGCAAAATATGAAACCTTTTGTATAAAGATTAACATTGTTCTATAGAATTTTAATATACAAGAATCCTTACAAAGATTTCAATCAAACGTCAGTTCACAATCAGTAAATTTAATTGAAAATATTTTAATATTTGTGACTAGAAGCTTTTTCATGATATTATTCCGCAATCTACGATCGCTATCATATGGACTCCCTGTTAAGTTTGTTAACAACGTTTTCCAGCGATTTGTCAGTTACAATGGCCGAAGCTAACAATGTCTTTAAAATCATTCACGTGTGAATACAGATAGTAGCATATATGTGATTTCACCTGTCTCTGGATTTGTCCGTCTCCCGTATTGATTTCACGAGCTCCATATCAACGGAACATTATTATTTTATACATAGAACTTGTGTGAAACCAAGTTACACTTTGCAAGTCCAAGTCAGAATTCATGCTTACTGAATAATATTAATGTATAGAGATAGTAAATTAGTAATGTTCACCATTCACTGAAGGCGTGTGCTTTAGGTAAGTTCGTATTTCATTTATCAAAGTAATACATTATTTGTCGCTGACTTCTTGCAAGATTATTAATTATTAGAAGCTGCATATCTAATATTACTTCTCGGGCGGATAAAAACTGAAGAAAATATAGATAAATCTCTTAATTTTTTCTACAAGTAATGTATATTTATATTTTTTCTACTACTACTGTTCACGATATTATTTCTTACCTGCATCATATGCTATGTATGTTTCAATTATTTTCATACTCGTATCTTGTTGATATTAAACTATTTTTCTTATTTCAAACATGGCTATACAATTTCCTGGTTCGCTTATTTTTAAATTAACCTCTTCTACCTCCTACCTAGAGTAATGTTCTCTTTTCAATAATAAATACACTCGTTGCCATACACATACACGGGGCGAAAATATTTTTATTTTTTCACTATATGTACAGCCATACAAATGTTTAAATGTCAAAGTTCACGCTACAATACTTGTATGTATATGTGAAGTAGGGTAAAGTTTGTGTTTTCCGCTGTGCAAACAAGCTTCGTTCGTCCTGGAAAGTGTGTGTTCCGTAATCATACTGTGCAAACGTTGACAATGACATGTATTTTGCTGACGAACAATACCTATCCAATAAACTCTAATATAACTTTACATCCAAGCGAGAAATGAGTTTAATCTTCAGTGAAATAATTAAATGACTTCAATATGTAAGTATAAATACGGTAGATATTAGTGCGAGTTCTCGATTTTGCTTTGAAATCATGTCAGGCTTTTTGGTTAAGAATTCCGTGTAAAGGGGTAACCTTTGAAAATCTTAGGTTAGGGGACGACTTGGCCACAAAATACGATGGTTGTTTCGCATGAACTACTTGTGGCTTAGTGTGTAGACATGTAATGAGTTTTTCGAGGGCACTCTGGTCTGGTGGCCCACTCAGATTGCGTTCAGCCATTACACGTTGTCTTCTTCATCTTCTCACACCAATTAGTTCATCTGTCCGTCTGTCTACCTCTCTTTCATCTCTTATTCTGTATCTTTAACATTTCATTGCTGATTGACGTTTTTATCCACTGTTTCCACAGATAAATATACGTAAATATGAAACAAAATTTATCACAGTACATGAATGAATAATTCTGATTAAAAATTTAAATTAACTGCGTCACATTTTCCTATATGAATTTAAAACTTTTTTCTATGTATTTTTTTAAACATTAACTTGTTAAATAACGTAGAGTTTGAATTTAATTCCAGTGATATTTGTATTGCTTTGCAGAGAAATGGTGAATTTTCGGTATTTTTTTGTTCTCATTTCGATGCCCCGCTTTCATATATGTACATTCATTAACTGGCATGGTCGCTGGACATTTGTTTGGAAAGGGTTAAATTTTTAATGATTCATCGTATCGTGCAATCAGTTTGAAGATTTAAATACATATTGGTTTTATATTGAACATGCATTAATGCATTTGCTCATGCGATGTTATTTCATATTTAAACTAATTTGTATTATTTCGTAGGCAAGTGTATGTATTTTTGTTTATTTGTACCGTTTTTGGAAATACTGGAAACATGTTTAGACATGTTTATTTTCGTACAAAAGTGACTCCCGCACTGTTCTACCTCAAGGTTCGTGTTCTATAAATAAAACTCAAGGCTTCCTTATTAGGAAAGGACTCTTCAGGGAGACAGGAATATTCCCGAATGTTAAAAGGCTGTATTCAGCTATCTGGACATTTAGATCCCAGTGTTCAATAATATAGCAGCCATTCAGTTATCGCTAGTAAACATCCTGTTTCATTGAGTTATTAAAATTACATTAATGAAAAATATTTCAACTTAATATAGAATAAAACATATGGAAACAATATAAAATAAACGTTTACTTCTCCATATAAACCATTTGACTTTGTCAACTAATGTAAATAATTAATCTTTTAACACAACAAGACAGATTATATCAATAAAAAATAATATGCATATTGTAACATTGTTTGCTATAGTTATTTACCCATAATGCTTAAATACACAATGAGAAATAGTTGAATATAAAAAAAAATGGATGGGCGGACATGATATCAAATGAATTGACTAATCGAAATAAAATATTGTAGCTAATGACTCTAAGTGAATGCTGTATGAAAACATGTTATTTTGTATCAATTCAGTGTGTACCATGTTTTACTCGGCCTGGAATTAATCAGATACGTACAAAAATACAACATAAAACAGACACGTGTCATGGCCATAGTGGCACTTGTGAACGACATACTGACACCATGTTTTTCAGTTGAACCAACCCTTGCTCGGTATTTAATCTTGTCAGTAATCGTTTAGTTAATATTTGAAGTCGGGATTTAACATATCTTACCGTTAATAAACAGTATTCAAGCATTTATATGTATGTTGTAAAATTATCAAGTATTTTTCCTAGTAGTCACTTGAAATATTTCATAAAAAAAATATTTCATTACCAATTTTAAAATGATTTAACTTGAATATTTTTAAGGTTGAAATGCCAATGAAATGAGTAATGTTTATGCATATGCATGAGTATAAGTAACGTGTGTGGGCTAGACTGAGTGCCCTTATATGTTGGATGTACCCTGTGGGATGACTGCAGCAATATGAGTAATCTGAAGAAGTGAATGAAACAAGAGAATAAATTACACATTGTTTTTGTTTTGTTTTGTAAATGGAAAGAACTCTCCCCGCACCACCAATGGACAAAGACAATATTCATTGTGGAAAGAGAATAGCTGATTTTCGAAAACAGCATAGCTAATGTAAAGTTCACATTTGTGTATGTTTGTCAATAGAAATCTGAGCGTTATACATACAAATGACAGCAGTTCTAAATAAACAAAAATGACAGCGAAATATCGCGCTTCACATTCCTGTAAAAACAAAAGCAATAAGTGAAGAAAAAATACACCGAAGCAAGTGCATAGAGAAAACAACTTCGGTTTGTTTGTGTTTGAGTGCAAGCAGCAAGCGGAGAAGTTGCCCACATGTTCTGCGCGCATGCTCAGCTGACCACGACCGTCTGCAGTGGTGTTCGTCACTTGCGTTCCGTACGTGGCGGTGGTAGGAACGGTACGTGTTTTGTCGTCGCAGTACATTTCACTTTACGCCCACATGCCCGTGGGGACGTGCGTCCCGATTGTCTTGTCTCGGTTCTAACGTATTCTATTGTTTAAAATGTGTTGCGCGTCGCGTATGCAGTTGTTAGAGACGCGTCAAAATGCCCTCCGTTACAAGGGGAATATTGTCCGGAAGTGTAGTGCATTATAAGCCAGTTGTTTACACTCTGCACAGTGCGAAAATGACTTAGAATGTGATGGTAGAAACCAAGTTGACTGTGTAAAATGATGGACTGGGGTATCAGACGTACGTACATACATACACATATAGTTTTAATGGTTTTCTAGTGTGTGTTAGCATTCTTGAGAAGCGGCAAGGTTGCCGGCCACTACATTGGCCGCTGCAACACACGTATAGTTTGCTTTTCTTCTGCTCGTATGCTGCTGCGAATACTAGCCCACTATAACTTGTTTCTTGGCTTTTTAGTTCTTTAAAGGCTGTTTGATTTATAAAGAAGTTTGTGCTCCGCGAACTGGATTTTGAACGAAGCTTAACTGTTCACTCGTATTTTATTTCTTCGTAATCGGGAGTATTTTAGATATTTGAATTATATAAACTTTCTTTCATTCTGTACTCAAGTTCATATGCATTCATGTTAGAAAATACACAGTCAATTAACTTTCTTAAATACATATATGTTTCTAGTTCACCATCTTGTATATTCTAACTGTAACTAAGAATCTAATTTCGTTCAGAAATATTCCGTCAAATCGCTCGTTAAATGTTCTTTGAGAATAGATGTAGAAACCGGAATTGGTGAGGAAAAAAACTGGTATGGAAGGAAGTTTCGAATATAAATGCTAATGAACTGTAAGATAAAGCTTTGTTCTTTGTGCACATTTTACCTTAATTCTGCAAATCCAAACTGTAATTTTACCTTGGCAAATATTTAAAATTCCAGAAATGACTAAAAGAAACATGAAAATAAGGAAAAAAAGCCCGTATTCGTTACAACTATTGTAGTAGAATATTACGTTTTTATCTGTTCCAAAATCAAATTATTTTTTATCGCTGAAAACATAATATGTAATGATCTCAAGCACACATAATTATATATCTAATACATGCCCTCTGTTTTTTATCAATAAAAAAAAAACTAATATGCTTTAGTATAAAGAGTATGGTAATTAACTATATAACGAACATATGATGGTGGTCATAATGAGTTCTGTATGTATTTGTTTTTATTTTCTTGAAAATCGATTTATGTACTTGTGTCTATCGACCCTTTACAGCATTTCGTAATCCAAAGAGAAGTTTTTGTCGTAAGGAAATACGAGACCGGCATCAAATTATTACAAGCTAATGGAATATGATATATTACGCACTGAACAGAATGTGATATGCGTTCATATTTTACATTCACGTTTATAAGAATTCCCTAATAGTGCTTGTCATAATAAAACACCTGGTACCTGGTATTAAATTTCAAGTGTAAGATAAATATATACATGAAATATCATGAGTTAACTAATGAAAATATTAATTTTTTATCTCTCATTAAAATTTAATAACAAGTATTAATAAATAATTTCCATATCAACAACATGTTCCGCAATGCAATTAATTATTTCATTAGTTTATTTCGCATTGGTGCGGTGTTCATTTTAAATTTAAACTGTTTTAAAATTAATTTTTGTCCCTTGCGTCATCATTGTATGCGAAGTTTTATTATTTAGAACTGTTATTTATATGCAACAATATCGACTCGACCCCATTTTTTTCCTTACATGCGAAGGGGTTACTTGTCCACGCATGTGTTACTGAATTTTTTACGACCTGTAGTTACCTGTTGCCACATTAATAAAATACGTATATTTTCTAAACACAAATGCAGTTTGAAACAGATTTAAGAGTATAATATTTTTCTCGCAACACTCTATGCATACAAAATGTGCAATATTAAACGAACTTTTAAAAGTGTTTCCGTACAACGTTACCGTTATACGAGATGTTATCAACAAGTGTTTTACATTATTTGCATGTAACTTGTAAATTAAAATGTATCTTTAAATTACAGTGTACATAAAAAATGTAGATTATATGTAAAATACTATGTAGAGAAATCGTTACAATGTTGCAGAAAATTGAAGCAAATACTACTACCTACACGTAGTATTATAATATTGAAATCTAAAACACAAGTTAATTCTTGTTTTTTTCCATGGATAATTTACGAATTCTGTAATTCAAATTGAAACATCCGGTTACTAGACCAAGAACAGCTGAGAGTCGTAAATTTAGAATTATTTTTTATACAAATAAATATGAAAACCGTGAAGAGAATGGAAATGAACGTTAAATAAGTATTTTCATGCTCTGTAATTTTATACTTTAACAGCGCCACTTGTCGATTACTGTTCAACAGTATAATTATCCCCAGGAGAATGACTTGAAGAGCTGAGAAATTATTCGTAACGAAAGGGTTGAAAACAATTTAAATTCGTTACGAATGCCGTTTCTGTTATAAGAAGAAAATACATTTCCCTGTCAATATTAGCCTTGAAACAAAAAGAAAATATTTTGTTAGCAAATGCTTAACGTGTTGTTTAAACAAATGACAAAATATTCCTGCCGTTATATTAATTTATTAAAGAAAATTTTTACAAAATTACGTTACCTTTTAATATTTTATTATATAAACCTCATGCAAAAACGGCAGTAATTGCCCTCGCAGGATCTCATTGCACAATTTACATGTAATGTTTATATTACCAGCGCTAATCCTGCCGCTGCGGGAATAATATGAACTTCCTAACTTGATAGGTAACATGTGTTAAACTATAATCTTATTAATGGCCATTTTAGTTTTTAGCTGGTGCAGAAGTAATATTTAATGTTTATTAAAATAATTATTCACATATGGGCATTGAAGAAAATTATGATATATACACGACATTTCCTTCTAATAGATAAAGTGTATATAGTCTTTCCTATATTCTGTAGGCAGAAGAAAAATCGATCCATACTCACCAGTGTTCGTGCGTCGAGAAGTCTTAATATTAATTGTAATAAATATAAAACTAGCCGAGCTAGTTTTACTCTCACCAAAGTCGAATGGAAACTCACAATAAACTAATAGAGAAATATATTACGCCGGAGTATTTCTGTCAAAGTTCACGCTGTATCATTATCGGTGAATAAATAACTAAAAAACCTGTTAAATTTCTAAAGCCTATTGATTTTGGCGTTTGTATTGCGTTTGTGGTTGTGTTAAATGGACACACATGCTATGCGAATGGCGTGGCACCTAGCACCCAACTGTCGCCTTTCTACCCCCCACCCCCGGTGTATAAGGGGTTGGACGGGGGACTAGGTTGTCCGATACGGCAACATGTCTCGTCAGTGCGCCGGCGATGTTCGTCGCAACGCCGTGACGACATACCTGTGGACGGGAATCATAATTAGCTTCATTACCTGGTGAACGTTAACAGAGATGAGGTGTTGTTGTGCCGTCGCTGCCATAAACACACGTACACACACACCACACTCTCCGGCCTTTTGTCCGCGACAAAAGTTTGTTTTCCATTAAATTTGTTTGTTATTTTGGTAATACATAAAGACGCTTATTGCTCTCGGCATAACGTCCATTGACTTAAGCCTGTCATAAACACAGTATGGACTACTGTTAGCTTTTTTCAATTATTTTTTATTTTGTTCATTTCTTTTTTTCACTGTTTTACGTTTGATGTTTGTTTTGACTCTCACGTTCTTTTTTTCCTTTCTTTTGTTTACAGTTTGTTATTGTTTTCTTTTGTTTCAGGCAATTTTGTTTTTGTTTAGAAAGTTCACAAAGTTAATTTGTTGATTTTTGAAAATTGTGTTTCTCAGATGGATCTCTATAAATTTTGTCAATGATCACATTTATTATTTTCTTTTACCGTAATTATTAATTTTTATTTAAAATATGTAAGTGTTCCTATTCTTTTACGATTGCAAGACTGTGTTATTTTCATTATCGTTTACTTTTAAAATTTCCTGTTTTTAATAAGAATCATATTTATGTGTTTCGTGTTGTGTTCATTACTAAAGTGACGTAATTCTTCAAGTAATTAGAACATCAGTGTAATAAACTAAAACTCATTATTCTATTCTAAATGTATTTTTAAACATTATCATCTAAAAATATCTAATGTCACCGTTTAAAAAAATATGCCACACGCTTCACTATAATATAAAACTATAATATTTGTGATATTTAAAATATAAAATAACATTATATGTCGTGTATTAGTGTAAATATATTCGTCACCGTGTAACTGAATAATGCCAATTTGTTTTAATAATGTTTAACTACCATTTCAAGAATCCAGCGCTACTTAACTTAAAATGCGAAGTTCTTCTGGGTACGTACGAGCAAAAAGGCTGTGAATTTTGCTTATGTGAATCGGCGTAACTCGAGATATCTTCTCATAAGCGCGACATTTGATTTACTCTTATTGAAAGCGTAATCGTTGCGTTATTAGATGTAACGTGATACCATGTTAGGTTTTCGATTTAAGAATCCAGCTTTGAGAAATGTCAAATGCGAGGTATTACTGGGTATGTACAGTTTTACCAAAAACAACAACAGTGATGTTGCACGTGTGATTCCCCTTGCACTGTGGTGTCAATAGAAAAACATGTGTTTTCAAATAATCTTAAATATATATCAGAGTTAAAATATCTTGAATTTTTATAGCACAATTTTTTCTTTGTATGTGTGTCTATTGAATGCACTTTTGTGTGATTTAAATGTGGAATTAATTAGTAATAATGCTTTCTCTAAAAAATCTTGCATATTTTTATGTATGTGTATGTATTTTATCCCATTTTTAATAATTATTTTTTCCATTAAACCATTAAGTAATACTACTAATCGTCGTCAATAAAATAATTAGTTTAATATTTGATAACACCGGTACAAAAAATAGACCATTTCAGTTCATAAACGTAATGAAATATTAACTATTAATGTATAATATGTTTTCAATATGTGCACATTAAAATATGTATCAATATTGCAACATTTAATCTAATGTATGTTGAATTAAATTGATTGTTTAAATAACTTATGTGTACTGTACGTGATTAATATGTATTAAGTTATTAAATCATTAGATATTTTGCAACATGTGTTGTATTCAACTGACAGATTTTTTCAATTCTACCGTGCAGCTTGCATTCAAATGAAACGTAAAGAATGATTATGCATTCAGCTCTGTTGGTTGCGAAATTAATTAAAACCGATCTCTGGATGAGTTGTGTGTTTATTTTATAGAGCACATGGAGCGTCCGCCACTGTCCCAGGGGTCCATATCTTTTACATTAGTTTAATAAAACACGCAGCCACTCTGTCCATATCGGACAGTGAATGTGAAACGCACACGGCATTCATTCGTCCGATACACACGTGTATATATAATTTGCATATGCACGTCTAAAACATACATATGTCTGTCTGTCAGTTTAATTTTGTTCATTTGAACTTCCATATCAGATCAAACAAAATATCAAACAATTTCCTCTCCTTGCTACATGCGAAATTTCAATAAATTTACATACATTTTCAAAATGAAATTTTTTTATATATAATTATGTCAATATCTATTTAGTATTCATTAATAGTCTTATGCAGCCGTGAAAAAATGATAGGATAATTTTTGACGTAATATTAACCTTGTCAATGTGAATGACATTTCAAATCAACTAGAAAATGTATGCTAACTATTCTGACAAAACAATGTTTACAAATTATGACGCGACATTCATCTTCGTTAATAACTCGTATCAATACATATTCAGTTTGACATATTTTATGTATACGTAAAGAATATATATTGTGTATAGTTTTATGAAAGTACATACTTTGAACTGCATTCATTCTTAATTCTTGTTTTCTGTACCTTACTTAAAGGTTACATCCATTTATCATCGTTGCTTTTACTAGCTGGCCGAACACTTACGCAAATGATCGTAATCTAAAATGTATAAGCATAGAATTGAAAATGCAGACAGTACACACAGTTTCTTAAGCTTACTCAATAATTCAGTACAAGACTGTGAAAGGTAGAATTTAAATACAACCTGTCCTGGACACCTGTTTCAACATATTCAAAATATCCACATGATTATTAATCACAGATAAATTTAGACTTTATTAATTTCGACAATATAAATACCACGGTAATTACTCCTACAAGAGTGTAGTTTGAACTTCGCTCAGGGCCAACTTTGTAAAGATGACATTTATAATTCAACGATCATTCATTCATCTCTAGCTAAGAGACTTCGTGGAACTTACGACTGTTTATTTTTCGGTAGAATAGAACCATACATGAGTTGTTCTCCTTTAATACCGAATAAGAGTATTATATTTATTACACTCGGAAATAAAATAAATTAAACACAAAACTAAACAACAATTTTCTACTGAATATAACTAACTTTTGTAACAGTGTGTTACAGCCCAACATTATAGACCGACATATCTAATTTATTTTTTTCTCATGAAATTAATCTGGCACTTCTGGGAATTTCTAAGTTCCATACGAAGTAAATTAAAAAGTTTTTTAATCCGTATAATTAAAAAGAAAATAATTATATTATCCAGCAGCAGTAAGCCGTTATTTAAATATACCAAAAGTAATTAAAATAAACATAATCAAACATTTTATAATTAAGATTTTCATGAAAGAAAAATCAGTGCCCTAGTAAATTACTGATGGAAGATAGCTACTTGCTAAAAGTTATTAAATATTGCTAACAGTATACAGTATAAGGGTAATTGCTTATTTCAGTAAAGGAGCGATTCTGAGACACATTTCAGTTTGAAGACATTAGTGTCACTAATGGTGAACGGTAGCCTCCTTGATGAGGATGCAAAAGTATAAAATGTAATTACACCTTAGTCTTAACTACAGCTAGTAGTTGCTTCAAACTTCTGAAATCGATGTAAACATGCTTAACTCAGACTGATTGGTATCACAGTAAACCTATACAAATCCTATTTAATGATATTGATATATTTATATAAAGAAAAAACCTTATCATTCACTGAAATTACATAGATTATTTTTATGTAAATACTGCATCGTGTTATTGACTTGGGAATTATGCTACTATGTGAAGATAGTAATATTATATGTTTCTCTATCCAAACCGGAAGTTGCAATCTTCTATTATACACTCGAGAGCTCTTGTCAAGGATAAAATAACTGTATATACTTATTTTATTATTACGCATCATATTACACATGCACATAATATACCTTGTATATATATATATGTCTTGTAATAGTTTTGACCGCTTAGTTTTCTACAGTTGCTACATTGGTTTAAATCTGTAAGCAAAATTCAGAACACTAACCACCAAGCAAGTGTTAAATAAACAGAGCAACATTAATATGCTCGTCTAGACTAAATTATTATGTCTGCATTTTATCAGAGTCAACACTGGCACGTTTCACATTCGTAACTTGACCCAACTGTGTCATTAGTTCTGCAAGGGCAACTGTGTTTATATTGTTGCAAAGGTCTGCAAGATTTTTCTCCATCCTCGCAAGGCTTAATTAATTTCGCACATTAAAATATGTTTATGATGGACATTATATTTTGTGTTAGTTTCGTGTTACATTTATGTTATGGCCGTTACAGTTCATTATATAACATTGTACATTTCACAAAACAAAAGACTGCGGGAACATTTAATTATTTAGGCAAATAAAGGTGACCTGATTTACTGCGGTCACTAAAGGACGCAAGCTGTAGAATGTATCGCGGTGTGTACACCCGGTACAATAGATTCTGATCTAGATCGGAGGAGGTAGGTGGATTGCTCGGGTGTTCCTGTAATACAAAATTCACTAGCCCAAACTCGAATGAAACCAGCAGACCCTTTACATAATTACACGCGATTACTTTGATTAACCATTTATGGCCACCGCATTGTTTAATGCTAATTTAATTCCCTCTACATTTAATTTAACAATTAGCGTAAATAATCAATATACTATGGAGAAGTTTATTTTACTGTAAGTGTATTTTATTTTAGTATTTTAAATAAAACGTATTCATATTTACATGCATATTATGTCCAACATTCTAGACAGAGTAAATGTTTTTATCTAAATACAAATATTTATTTGTTAATCTCACAAACAATTTATTAATACATAAAATCTTTTTTACTCTTCTGTTTTAAACAATATGAAGTAAATTCCCAATGCTGAATGATAAAACCAGGTAACGTTATAGCAAAGAAAAGATTCTTTTCAATAGACTACAAGCTTAAATCTAACCTGGTATTTGTATTCTATGAACATGCGGATTTGCACAAATCCTTCCCAACATACAACAAATGTATTGTATTGGAAAATCTGACGTAATAGAAAATAGTACAATTTTCAACGCACGAGATATATTGCAATAACGATCGAGTACTCCATGAAATCTTCTATACAAAAACTTCCGTATTCTTAAATATTTCAACATATTTTATCAAAATATATGAGCAACAAGATATAATATTTCAGAATTGTTGTGTTACAAAATATATAAATATCTTACTTTAATAAATATAAATTGTTGCCTCTTTAAAAGATCCTCTTCTGTCGTTTAAGAGAAAAATTTATCTAGAAACTTTTGGAACATAAATTTTGTGATCACTGATAATTTATGGGCCACTAGTTGAAAGTCTCTTTTGTTAACGCCCCACAAAAATAAATCCTTGAAGTGATATATGTATTATATCAGTTTGAATATAGTATTGATTGGATTTAACACGCAAACACTAAATTACTAGTGTCACCACAAATTTTGATCGTCATTTGTACATAATTATTCTGTCACTTTTCTTCTTGATAACGTTTTAATTCGCAGTGCGTGGGCCAAATTATAATTTCATTATATTCTATGAAATATTCTAGACATTTTACCAAAGTGTACTTGAATATCTTCCATTGAAATAATCCAGGTGTTTCCGGTTTTTAATCTCAGAACCGGATACGAAAATAAATGCATAGATACTTGCATTCTTCCTAAAGCTGTTATCAGTGCATAGCAGGGAAGTTAGATAACAAATACAGTATGTATCCTTCACTGCGTATGTTGACCGTATACCTATACTGATTATAAACCGGATGTGATAATAAAATAATTGTTAACATAGGTTAACAGAAAGTATCATTGTATTATCAGTGCGTTATCTTCTTTGAACAATATTTATTTTAAGTGCAACTGCATAACTTATGCATAAAAATATAACAGCTTTATTTAAAATCATATAAGAAGTATTCGTTAGTACATGAATAATAAAATAGTTATTTTACTTTGCTGCTAAATCTATCCAAATGACTTGAAACTGCTTATTTAATATATTGATTTTAACATAACTCACCAGTTACAGTGTTAGTTTCATTATTTTGCATAACGAACGTCACTACCGTACTGTAAATCATAACAAACATGCAATAACTAGAATCTGAAAATCATACATACATATAGCGTGATATGTGCAGTATTGTATATATGTATGTTCGTGTACCGCTTTTTCAAATCGATTTTTTCACATAATTAGGTCAGGTAATATTATTGTTAGATATGAAAGGAACATTTCATTTACGCTAATCTTGTTGTACATTGTTATTTACAAGAAATCTACATTGTACACGTACACATTATGTACAACTGAGATTTTTATCATAATCTATTTTTAATTTTTCGCAACACGTATAGCGTACATTTTGAATGTCTTGTGAAATTTATGTATTTGAGAAAACTTCAGTAATACGTTTGATAAAATTCATCATCAATGTAAAACATTCTTTTAATTAAGCGTCTTATCAATCTATCGATGGTTTAATAATAACATATTATAATTTCGACCTTAACATACTTATATATATAAATTTTATTCAATTGTTTTCAAGCATGATAAAATCGCGAGAAAAAAAACAATACATCAACAACAAATTACTGGTTTGTTGTACATATGTTGCCATGACCAACTATGATATTTGTTGGGACAAAACCTTGTTGAAAAAAATGTTTTTTAAAAATCACTTTTGAAAAAGACGATTAAGTGTGGCGTCTGACTTGGAATAAATTGAAGGGTGCGTATTGGCGGCTACCGTTTTTAATACAATTACTCCCTTCCCTTTCTGAAGCTCTTTCATCGTCACGGATTCCACAAACCCATCAAAATGATTACACGAATTCGTTATCATTGGCAATGTATCATGTGACATAACATTGACAGCCCACGCGAAACCATCAAAATACCAGAACGCAATAAACCAGAAATAGTTAAAATTTAATATTCGTTAGTTGTCAAATATCTTTTTAATCCTTGGTTAGTAAAACATCGGTAAATATTACGTGACAAAATTGTAGAAAACTGAATACATTGTAACGTGCTGTTATTTTTGGAATTTCATTAAAGAAATGTTTGTGGAAGGTTAATATTGTAAAGAGTTGTTTTTGAAATCTTATACACACGTACGATGTCCATCTTCTCCCCCTCATGTTTACATATTCAACACAATTCACTCACTAAATTAAAGCGTAGAATACTGTTGGATGTTTGTATGTACGTATTATGTAAACTGGGACAAACCATTTTCACACTATATTTCAAACAATAAATAGGTCACAAGAAACCAAGGCATTGATTTTTCCATTTATGTAGATATGTAGTTAATTTAAATTTCATAGTAGATACTCATATCTGTTTTACGTTTAAAAAGAACACCGATAGTTTTTAATTGATTTCGTTTATAATCAATTTGTGGCTTATAATGCATTGATGATAGAATTATAATATTTACACCGTGTGCTCTGTGTAGAGAGATTCATTATTAAACAAATCTAATTATACATCTAAGTTTCATATGTTTGAATATTGAAATACAAACATTTCATATATCACTTTTAATTTTCCATGTGTACGTTGTCAGGTGTAGAAAATTACTACGTACAATACAGGATTTACAAATTTGTGTTTACAATTTCTGTTGTGAAATTTAATCGAATCCTATCTGGTAATGTACGCTAGCAAACAAACACGCCCCTTGCGTAGCTTATACAATCATTTATATATACCGGTGACCTCCCCCAGTGCCTGGTACATTGCCAATACTCATGTCTATTACATATAAATACAGATCAACACCTAATTTAAAACATGCCAATCAACGATCCCCCGTTTTTTTTTTCTCTCTCTCTCTCCCAGTTCTATTTTTGTATGCACTGCGTGTTTTGTTTATATTTTCCAGATGAGATTAAAATATGCTGAACATTACGTTATTACACTCTTACTAAAAATAAAACGTTGAAAATTAATTCCTCAATGAAAAGAAATATTTTATCTACAATGAAATCTCAATATTTTTTACAAAAAATTTTTTTTCTAATAAAAAACTTGTTTAAAGAAGAGTGTTCTTGTTACGAAACGAGTTGTAAAAAAGCGACCGCTTTACTAAATATAAGATAGTTTTTTCTTTTAAGTTAATAGGAGCGGGTGCTCTCTCTCTCTCTCTCTATGGTAAGTTGTTGAATATGCACAAAAAGTTAATTAGAATAGACGAAAGTTAGTTGTTCAAAGTTGAAAGAGTTGACTGGCCAAAGCCAAGAGAGGAAGGAGCAGCTCTTTGTGTCGCGAACTTAATTAAATGCGAGGTGTAATTGCGTTAGCCCGCGACCTACTCGCAATATACGCGAATACATTCGCTTCACTTAAGGTACCCGTTCCACATCCTTATGCCTTCATATTACTCTCCTCTCTGCCTCACATTTAACAGGAACATACATGTTTATTATTGAAAATAATATCACCACGAATATATAGATTCTAGTGACTTGAATATTCTTTTTTTTTGTATAATGTACCCTTAGAACATTTTCAACACTGACTGTACCCATTCAAAAACAGTATTGCTCGAAGCTTTTTAAGCACAAGCTTCGAATTATTTAACGAAAGCACACTGAATTAATTCAACTCGCTTTTAATTTTTGTTCTGTGCAAATCCTAATACGATTTACATAAAGTCGATTTCTTTCTTCTTATTGTAGTTGAATGCGTCATAATTACATTACATTCAAACTCAGAGAGATCATATTTTTATTTTCATCCAGATAGAGTGACATTAAAAGGCTATATTTAATATCTGTAAATGGAAAAATAAATGTTCCGTCAGAATCTAGTACAGAACATTCCAGTTTTTATTATTTATTTTCGTTGATTTTTCGCCACGTTTTTTTTCCCAAAGTGTGAAAAGTTTATACCCTAACAAATACACTTTGATTTTATTTTGCTTTGAAAAAAGATTCTTCAAAGCAATCAAACATTGCATAAAAATTTTCGCTTCACGTATACATCAAATCAAATTTATATGTTTACACTCGTTCGTATGTTACGAAATAGGTCATGTGAAAAATGTCATAGCCGTCTGGATTTTCCGCTGGTTTCTTTATTATTCGACTGACATTTATGTTTGAAAAGCGGGTAACGAAAAGTCTGATGAAGTGTATGTAATATTAACTGTGTACCAATTATATATTTCCTGGGTTTCGTTTCTGCTCTCATTGAAGTAATTCGTATCATATATCAAATATCGAAGAGCGAACGAAACGTAATCATTAATTGAAACCTGATATAACTCGGCGTGGCACAAAGAAAGTTCGGATAATTATAATACAAAGAAAACTCTTAATTAATTGATAAAATCGTTTTTCATTTTCATTTTTCACTAATATTAATGATACCGGAAATAGAAATTCAACAGAATCAGACATTAAAATTCATGTCTGGACAGAGAAATTTAGCCATTATTCAAAAATGACATCGCTATACATAGTATTTTAGTTTTGGTTCTGAACAGCTTAATTGCCGTTAACTCGAAATTGAAAAGACTTGTATTCATTTTCCACTCGACTTGCCAAATTTCCATCTCATTTCTCTTATTCTTTCCGGCAACTGCCGAACAATGAAGTCACGGCATCTGCACTATATGTATGTTGAAAATAATTTTCCCCCATTCCTATATGCATGCATGCATCCATTCCACAAGAATATTATTTTATTTACTCTTATTACAATGCGATTGATATGCTTTTAACCTAATTTAACTTATCTATAGATACATATTTCTCTCTATTGACATGTAAAAATCAATATTTACTTTGTCAAATACAGGAAATAACACCTTTGCTAAATATAGGTACTGTCTGAACACGTTATCAACGTCTATTTCATTTCCTTCAATGTAATAACAAAGAAAAACGGAAGATAGAAGAAACGGAAAATAGAATCATTGTTTCGTCCTTTCAGAACTTTTCAATTTACAGATCTCTCAAATAAAATTATTCGCTTTATATAACGGTTGTTATAAATGTCAAAACAAATCACATCAAAGAATTTTTAAATTGAAAACTAGTCTATTGTCCAACGAGTATCTATTATTCCGTTAAAACCTAGCCAACGATAACATATCCTAGTTCACAATTTTGATTGTAGATTTTAAGCAGAATAGCACGTACCGTGGAGTTTAATTACTGTAAACAATTGAGAAATTGATTTGTTCGTTATTACTAATAACTTATGATTGATGAGGGCTTAAGCTCTAAGGTTGATTTGAAATATTTTCACATTATTTTATGTATGAAAAATCTAATTAAATGATTAGCACAACATTATCAGAAATTGCTTAAAATTTAACGCATTTCTCTTATTCATTTTCTTTGATTGTGCACTTATAGGAATTTGACATAGTTTTTTTACGTCTTTACTGCATAATTTTCATTCAAAGCAAAAATGTAGTAAGACAACGGCAAAAAGGCTCATTTATTTTGTCTTATATATATTCGTAGTTAACATTTTAATTATAATTTATTAAAGGATAGTTTTAACTTAAACATAGAAGGGTGACTTTTCCTTGATCCATTTTCTTTTGTGTGGATTTCGTAAACTTAACTGAACTTTAATGAACATGCAAGAACATCAACAGCGGATCGTGTATACACAGTGTGCTGTGGAAAATCAAACAAGACCTGTTTTCAACTCTTGAAACTGTAATGCGATCCCGAGTTAATACTCCTTCGGTAGCCATGTTTAATTCAAAACTTCAAGACACAAAGCGTACCTGATGAAAATATAAAGGAGCGACTCATATACATACAAGTACATACTTGCTCCTAGTCTATGTACGCTAACCTATTATATGTTTCCACAATCCAATACGTTTCTGTGTAATCGTAACGTAACACAATGCACATGTCAGTGAAATGTTTTTGAACAGAAATAGAACAAGGACCAACTGTGTTTTTGTGCGTTTATTCTATTTGTGACGTACAAAATTATACTATTGCTGCTGAATATTTTATACAGAGCTTCTAAATTATATTAGTTAGTACATTATATGATTAGTAACCATTGTTGTTTGACTTTAACCCACTTGCATTATTGTGAAACCTGACTGATAACTAACTATTGCTTGATTCCCCATTCGTAACTAATAGAAATTACATTGCTAATTGTACAGTTTAAATTCGCAGTTCCTATTAATTACACAAACTTTGTTTGTTTGTTAGTGTAACCTGCATAAATGTTTCGTTTGCAAAGTGAAGTTTGCATAAACAATTCCACTGATTAAGCTGTATTTGCCTTTGGGCATTTCGAGTTTATGTTTACATTCTAGACATGTATAAATTTGATATGCAAATAATTTTATGATGTTTGTGTTTGTTGTGAATATATCAATATTAAATAAGTACACTTGATATAAAATAAGTTAGTAAAGTGTGTTATTATTTGAATCTATAATTAATTTGTTTGTATGTTTTTCTAGGTTCTATTATGTTTCACGTGCGCCGACGGCCCGCGGATTGCGCGCCTCGTAAACGCAAGAAAAAACCGGCGCTTGGCAATGGTGGCGGCAGCGGTGGTGGCGGCACAAGGGACTCCAGGGGTGACACTGCTCCTCTCCTTGTGGAACTCGGTCCTGATGGACAGGTTCCACATCCTGGGGATATGGCACGAACGTTACGGTTGACTAGTGATGTGATGGAAGTAAGTTACATCACATAAATCAAACTGTCAATCAATGCATCAGTTTCTACTTAATTTTTCAATTTGTAACATTTACATAACGTATATATTTGTACATACATCTTGTATCTAACCTTTTAAACATATTTGTAAATAGTCATCAACATGCAATCTCTCTGTGCATCCATATACTGTAGAGTAGTAAATAATTGTACTCCTTATAGGTGGGTTCAGCGAACGGTATAGCCTTGCAGTTATACGGACCACACATTCAACCGAGACACTGTGTCATTGCCAACACTGACGGACTAACATCTCTAACACCATGCCACGCCGATGCACACACGTACGTGAACGGCCAACGAATCTACCAAACCACGATACTACAACACGGGAACCTGGTAAAGTTCGGACACAGCAACACGTACCAGTTCTTAGATCCCAGCCAAGAATCTCGCAGCAGACATCCATCAACAATAGACAGTACCTCCGTGTATGACAGGTAATAGCTGAATAAAAATATATCTGTTCTGTAACGTTTGCATGATTGTATTCTCAAATCATTATATAACCGTTTTATGTTGTACACTGATCATTTTATATTGTGCACAAAATATTTCTTTCATGTTTAGATAATATCCGCTACGTTTTATATAATATAGGTTAATTTATGTAAGCTATAATTATTCACAAATGTTTTGCTTGTTTTCTTTGTTTTTAATTGACACATTTTTATTTTGCTTTTTGCTTGTTGTGATTGTCGCACTCAGATCTCCAAGAGCTTTAAGTCCCACTGACGCAACGCCCCGCGAAAATTACGAAACTACATTTGACCTAGAGGGTAATGTAGAAACAGTATCAACCGCCAGCGTTAAAGAAGATAACCGTTCCCTTGGTTCAGTCTCCGAGAATAGGTAACACGTCTTACATAACATTTTAGTTTTTCCATTTCATCATTGGTGTGATTCAGTGTTTTGCATGAATTAAACAACTAATGAAAATATGATATTAAAGATGAAATAGTTCATAAGCAATTTACAATGTTTTCAACACATCTTTTCCGTGCTATATAAAAGTTGAATTTGATCTGTAGAATGCCAACAATCGACCGCTACCCTCGGGGTCAGGATCCAATACTTCCCGCAGTACTAGAATTCCCTGAAGAGCCCCAAGAACAGTTCTTAGCCCGCGTCATATCTCACTTGGACGTGACAACGCCTAGTTTCAAACTTGCTCCCGCCTACACGTTATACTTGTGCGCCAGATACCGAGCCTCCACTCACTACCGACCTGAACTGACACCAACAGAACGGGCACACAAGCTGACGCTACTCCTGCAGCACGCGGCCATGTTAATTCGACACACTGTACAAGAACGCCGAGCTGAAAGTACAAGTCAAGCCTTCTGGTTAGCGAACGCATCTGAATTGTTGCATTTCTTGAAATCCGACCGACATGTCAGTGCGTTTTCATTACAAGCACAAGACACACTAGCAGATGCCGTTCAATCAGCATTCAGAAACTTAGTCACTTGTCTAACGGACGAGCTGAACTCTGCATTGGGCAGTCTAGTTTCTGACACGACCGATGATCATCCGAATCAGATTATTTCCGTGCTAAGTTCGGCAATGTCCTTACTGCGGAAATGTCGTGTAAATGCAGCTTTAACTATTCAGCTATTCTCCCAGTTGTTCCATTGGATATCAGCCAGATCTTTGTCTACGATTATCAATAACCCGACGCTTTGCACCAAGAGTTTCGGACAGAAACTGTTTAATCGGCTGAGAAATCTTCAGGGATGGGCTGAGAGTCAAGGATTAGAATTGGCAGCTGAATGTCATTTGGCAAAAATACTACAGTGTGCACATTTGTTGCAAGCTCCGAAGTATACAGCGGATGAACTGGCAAATCTGTCATCTGCCTGTTTCAAGTTGAATTCTTTGCAATTGCGCGCTTTGTTAACCCAGTATAAAGGTAAAATATTGTGATACTTCTATTATGGGGGAAATATTTCTACATTGTGTTCTCTTATAGGGGAAATGGGAGAACAGGTACCTTCAGCTGCCCTGATCGAGCAAACTGCTCGAGCTGCTGAGGGCGTAGCTGATGAACTGACACGAGCTGATGGAAGAGAAGTCAGATTGCATGAAGATACAACGTTGCCCGTTCAGTTATTATTACCGGACGATGGTTTCAGCTGTGATGTGGTACGTAGCAGTGCAGTGTTCTGTTAAAGAATTATTTAACATTATATGCATTTATAGGTTCAAGGAGTTCCCCAAGGATTGGCTGAATTCCTGCAACCATTACAAAGTACTGGTCTGTGTCGTTTGGCTGGTCAGCCGACCAGCTCAGGACACTGGACGGTGTACATGAGCGCTCCTAGGAGTCCTTCAGCTCTGAGCACTACACAACCAGAGGTGCAAATCATCAGACTACATAAAGCAGGCGGTGGCATGGGTCTATCCATTGTGGCAGCTAAAGGTAAATTCTATTTCCTAATGAAATATGTGAAGAATTACTATTTTCATTATATGTCCTAGGTGCTGGCCAAGAACGTCTTGGTATCTACATCAAGTCTGTAGTACCAGGAGGTGCAGCTGATCTGGATGGACGTTTGGCAGCTGGTGATCAACTTCTGTCCGTCGATGGTCAATCGTTGCTTGGCATCACCCAAGAACGTGCTGCCGAGTTCCTGGTGCGTACTGGCAACACTGTAGCACTCGAGGTAGCTAAAGGCGGCGCAGTCTATCATGGATTGGCAACACTGTTACAACAACCATCACCTACACCACACAGAGGTATGTATCATATTTTACTTTATGTATGAGCTGTTAAATCTTACGGAAGATCAGTGATTTAACTATATACGTTTGTGTGTCTTTGGTTAATATACAATTTAATGATAATTTTCCTCTTGTTATTGCAATGCAGCTGAGGATTATTATCCAACATTGCATAGATTTCGTGATTCGCAAGATTCACTACTACACGGTTCAGTAAAATACAATATTTTCTCACCAAGACAAAAGTCGTCCGGCTTCTTTTCGTCGGACGATAGCCTATACAAAGCCGAGCTTAAGAAACTCACCATACCTCGTATCTCTATCGAGGCAGAACCAAGTTTTAACCTAGAAATAACCGATTTCTCCGAGCCTTGCCCGAAAAACACTTATATTATCGATGAATCGTTCACCGAATATCCGAAACTCGATTTATTAGATGTAAAAAGTTTAAGGAAAAATAAAAGCGGACCAGTAAACCAATTGGGATCAAATAACTTAATGCCTAGGCTGTCTGTAGAAATTAACGATATACCTTATATAGATAGTGATATTAGAAATAATTCGGACGATACAGAGAAGTGTGACGAGATGAAGAATGGACATAATTTACTGTCACAAGAGTTGTCTAGTTCCCAGTCCAGCATTAATAGTTCGAATGCTGGTAATCAGGAACTGACGCTGGATTTAACACTGTTTGATACGGACGATGCACCAGAGAAGCCACGTTGTTGGAAATCACCTGACCAAGTTAGATTAGGCTATGTTAAAACTGTTGCTAGACATTTTGATGATATATTTTCTAATCGTAACGTGGCCGCTGCACAAAGCGTACCAGAGTTACGAGAAATGAATAAACCTATACAGAAGAAATGCACTAGTGAAGATAATTTAAGTAATAAACTAAGTGAGACTGAACGTTTGGAAGTATTCAAATTGTTACAAGACTGGTCAACATTTGGATCAGATGCACCCAAGTCTGATAATACACTCAGTCAAGCTATAATTCAACAAAACAATGAAAACCAAATATCGAATAACGATGAAAAACAGATTGAAGAAAATGAATCAAATATTGGTTTGAAAACGGAACGAAAATATCAATCTGAAACTAATATCTCGCAAGAAAACCAAGAAGTTACACCAGAATCTACCAGTAAATTTAAATCAGAATCAGAAATATCTAAAATTCTGTCTGATAGTACCGACTGGTATACACACAAGTGTCAATTTAAAAACTGTATATTTAATATTGATTCCATTACTAATGTAAATACGGCATCAACGCCACAATTTGAGGAAAGTCCTAAAGAAGAAATAGATAAAAGTGTACATGAAGATAACGAAAAAATGGAAATACTAAAAGTTGGATCTGCAATCAAGGGAATACTGAAGAATACAACAGATAATATAACTAATAGTGTTACTGAAAAGGATTTTAATGATTTTAAAAACTTTGTAAACGCATTGAAACCATTTAACGGTCAATTAGTGAGATGTGATAGTTTAGATAATATTAGCAGATGTCGGAAGAAGTTTACAGCTAGAGTATTCTCTGCAACAGATGTTAGGAAGTTCCCAGAATCTTACATCGTAACGCGTAAAACTAAGAAATGTAACTCCGCAGAGAACGTACAGATTTGTAACTGTCTTGAATGTAAAAACCAAGATGCCGCTCGTAGACAAAGAGCTTCGTTACCATCGAATGTACTTGACAGTACAGCGGATAAACCAACTGTCAAAACAAACCCAAAAATAGTATTCCTTCACAGAAAAGTCAAACCGAAAACGTGGAAAAGTTGCTCGGACATACTGGGCAAAAGAAAACCAACAGTTAAAAAGTGTTGTCGCTATGCGAAACGAACTTGTCCAGTTTTGAAGAATAGCATATACTTGAAACGCGACATTAAAAGTTGTACAGATATCAACAATGACAACACGACTCAAAATAAACTCAATTTATGCCACTCGACTGCAATATATCAAGATAATCTAGGTAGTGAAATATATTGCTGTCTGATAACACTATGTTTTATTACTTTTGATTATTTTCAAATGGTTTTTAGTGTCCAGGAAATTTTGTTCACCTGAAATTTTAGTTCCAGTCAATATTCCAGTGCATGTTTATAGTGCAGTATTCAAATGAGTTTTATATTAATTTCATACCAATTATTATAATTTCAGCATGACAGTTCCATAATATAGCTGGAATGATATTTTCAGTGTACACGTTTTTGCAAATATAGTTGCACATTCAACTTATATTTGCTTATTTATGTAATTGCTTCAAGTGATAGTAATTCAGTTGATTACAAGTTTCTTTGTTTTATAGGGCCACGACGAATGTCTGAAAGAGATCTTCCGTCTCGTGTGGATTCAGAGAGGTCAATTCCATCTTCTAAATCTGTTCCTGCCTTGCATCACATATCCCAAGGTGCTGGTGAGAACGGCAGATCATCTCACGATGTATTTAACCCTGGCTATAGTCGTACATCATCGAATAACAGCATAAACAACGGTGTTCAGAACGGCATGCAACAACCCACACAGCAAGGCTTGCGCAGCCGATCCACACACAATCTCAACCAACAAGATGCAGGTTTCTATCAGAATCTCAGCGTGTATAGAAACAAAATGCCCAGTCCACAACAGCTGGGCGATAGATCGTCAGCGTTACGAAGTTCCCAGAACTCTCTGCATTCAACCAATACACAACGACCGTCTTCTGCGTATTATCCACCGTCTGTAACTGCGCAAGCGCGACCATCGAACTTACATCAGTCCATACCGAATCTGAAAAGTCCACCGTCTGTTCATCGATTACATCAGGAAGATTCACGGTCTGGTTCTTTTCCAACCGTGAACTCAACTGGCCGACCTGACGAGAGACAGACACACTATCCATCGCATCAGAATTACCAGGTGCAGAGTGTACCTCGGCTACAGAATGAAGATATGAAATACTCACACTACCCGGGGGGAGCACATCCTATGAGTCCATCGTATGGCAACCCAAATCAGAGACCAGATGATATTCGGCAACCGGCAGTCAACTCATACCCAAGTCCGCATCACAATATGAGCCAAGGATACTCGCCGGCACCACAGCACGCTCTCTCTCCAATGAACAACAGCCATCGCGGCCATGAAGAGGTGATGCGTCAACCTTCCAACGATATGCGCTACGCGCAACAACCTCCACAGGGCTTGCTACGTGAGGACATGTTCCGACAATCGCAACAGGGCAGGATGGACGAACGACTCACAACCAACGGTAACATCCGGCCAGAAGATATGCGCACTGCCAATCACATTCGAAACGAAGATATGATGCGATATCCCAGTAGCAATAACATCAAGTCTCCAGACATGCAAGGCAGAGCGAACGAGGACATGATGCGACAGAATAAACTGCACAGTGAAGATGTAATGCGAAACAATGATATGATGAGAGGCGAGATGAGACCGTCAAAGAGTGAGGACATGCTACGTCAGCCGAGTAGAGAAGAGATGATGCGATACAATAGTACAAACAACATACGAACCCAAGAGGATCCTAGTTTGAAAATAGACGAACGTCAATTTGCACAAATGCATCCTGGTAAACATGTAGAAGATATGCGACATCCTAACGCTGGCAGATCCGAGGAGGCACTGAAACAGAACCAGAATGAAATTGTCCGGCAACATCCAGTCAATGCAAGTTTACGTGGCCAGGCGAAAATGGCGGAAATGGGTGAAGAAGTACGACGTCGTCAGAATAGAGTTGCACCCGGATATAACCAGTACCAACCGAATACCAGTAACTATCAACAGTACCAGCCACAGAGTACCAGTTCTCCGTATTACCAGCAATCACCTGGTATGAATCAGACTTATCCACAAGCACAGCAGCAGCCACAGCAACAGCAACAGCAACAATATTATAGTCCAGCACCAAACCAGCAGCCTGTATCACAATACTCGCAACAACAGTACCAACAGCCAATGTCACCGTCATATACTCAATCTTCCAGTGCATACAATCAGCAAACAATGAACACCAGTGCGCAGAACATGCGTAACTATCCGACAACGCCCAACCAACAACCGCCACCTAATTTAACTCAAGCACATGCAGCCATGCAGAATCTCAGTCTGAACACTAGTTATCCACAAGCTGTCACCAGTCCAACAGCGTACAATCAGACTAACTTCTCGTACAACAGTCAACAGATGTCACCACAAAGTGCTTATCCGAAATCACCACCGACAGCACCTAAGCCGAAACCTAAACTGGATGATATTCCACCAGATCTACCACCGTCCAGTACACATCCGTTGTATGCTGCTAGTATGCAAGAACCTCCGAAGGGGGCGTTCTATCCTAGTACAACAGTGCAAGGCAAGGGTGGGCCCGCTGCTAATCCTTGGGAGAGGGAAGAAAGAGAAAAGGTATGTTCATTTATACTGTGTGAAGTATACAGATCTTTCAGTGATTTATTATTATAGGAAATGGAAGCTAGACGTGCTCAAGCCAGACAATGGAGAGATCAACAAGTTAGGGAACTTAGTTCACTCCCGCAACGTTCATCCCAGCAAGAAGAACAACTGAGAGCACTACGACTCGAAAGAGAATTCGAACGAAGAGCACAAGAAGCCGAACAGGAAGATGAGGATGGTGAAAAGGTTTGTATTCACTTATATTACTAGTTTGACGAGATTGTATTCGATTGTAATACAATTAAATGTTAACAGGAAAGTCCCCCGCCTCAACCACCATACTTACCACAAACGGTAACCGCTACACCAACCGCGAATACAACACCAATCGTTAAAGCAGATCCACCCACTTCAATACTGAAACCCGGAGCTATTCCAGTTGTAACACAGGCGAACACTAGCCAAGTAATACAAGAAATCGAAGCACCACCACCACCAGAACGAGGCTCTAGCTACGCGATAATGTCGTTAAGAGTTAAGGAGAGCACGAAACGGGTGTCATTTGATACCTCTGGACACAATGTGAACCAAGAAATTGTCCATGAAGATCCAAATGTAAGACCTGAATTAATCTTTAGTGAAATGCAAATGACTAACTATAATTATTGTTCTCTGTAGCAATTTATTGCGCAAGCTGAATCCATGCTGGCGTCTCCGACAACACCTACTGACAGTATGCCAGGACAACCGACAGCTACACCCGGTGTCATTGGTGCACAAGAAGTGTACCGAGACCCACGGACACGGCGTCTCGCCGAGCAAGCACAACAGAAGGCCCAAGGTCCCATTCCCGAGAAACTAACGTTTAAAGAGAAGATGAAAATGTTTGCAATGGAAACGGGCGAGGGTGGAACACCGAAAGACAAGAGTAAGATATCTCGTGCGCAAAGAGAGATAGATAACTTGGCATCGCCTAGTTCTAGTCTCGTACACTGAAGTCATTTCTTTATTCCTCTGAATCTTTTCTTATGATGACTTAGAAGTAGTAACACCGTCCAGAATTATGTTATGTTAACGTATACATGTGTAAATGTAATCACACAACGAATAGCAGAGACAGAATCCGTTAGCATTGTTCAATTAGTGAAGTAGGGTTAACAGATTGTAGATTAATTCACACTACCGCCACCACTACTACAAATACTAGTTAGAATTAGCGCTAGTTGCTGTTGATAGATAGATAAGTATGTATTCTTTAAGTTCTAGCTTGATGAATCGTGTGTTACTTCCAACACTCAGCAACTACTCCACCATTACCTCTACTAGAAGTTGTGCTGAATAATTAGACCTTACAACCTACACAATGTTCTAAAACGAGGATGGACCAAATGTTGACCCTGCCAACTTGTCTTACAAATACATCCAGTTGTTATATACCTACATATATATATATATTCTATATACATCTCTCTCTCTCTCTCTGGCAGCTAACACATACATACATACATACATACGTATATTTATATATACACATACATATATAAGTAATGAAACTATAAATGGATATTAATATATACATATATTATATATACAAATAAATAATAATTAATATTTAGAATGAAGTATAGAAATGGAATGAAAAACGGAATAGAAAATGTTCTATCAACTTATTGTGTTTATTTTTAAAGAGTCACACATATATATTTTGTACACTGTTTTTTGTTTTAAGACTTAGGAGAGCAAAAGAGCACTGTTTTGTAAGTAACTCTTATTATGTAGATGATATTTTATCGTGTGTAATGGAATAATTGTGCAGCATTCCAACAGATTAAGATGAAAATATCTGAGACAGCAACAAACACACTGTTGGTGTGTATTAAGTACAGTTTGTTTCATAAATCCCGTACATCTATTATGCTACTATTGATTGTTTGATATATACATTTTTATAAATATACATACATATATGATGATGATGATTGAAGAGAACAAGTAGATATATAACGTGACTGTTGTTATAAAACACTACATGAGAGACCAAGCCAGTGTGCATATATATATAAATAAATAATATTAGTGCCCTATGATTACAGTATATGAACCAGTCCCGTTAGCCTGTAAACTTGAAGAAAAAAACCTTGTAATTTGTTTCGAAAGCTCAAAGTGATAGATTAGTATTAATTATTCAATGTATATACTTATATATGGATCATGTATATTGTTAAAAGTGGTATTGGATCTATATTTTATGAAGTATTCTAGACGAAATATTATTATTATAGAATAT
>JAGJTL010000183.1:2401446-2414667 GCA_022063505.1 Calosoma granatense | reverse complement strand
GGAGGTGATGATGAAGAATCCGGCACCTGTGTTCTATTACCACTCATATTAATCAATTAACAACTTAATTAATATCTACTAATAGCACTGTCAATTTTAAACAAGCAATATTGTCATTATTCAAACACACTTTCAGATAAAATACAAAAAGAAAATATTTTCTTAAAAATCTCTAAGGTATACTGAAATACCTATACAAAATAAACTTTAATAAAATAAATACGATATACACAAGTTAACTAACAACTGGTTGTACATTATCAAATGAGATTATATCCCTGGGGACCTAGATTTATATACGAAAATTTCCACGGACCAAATCCTTGTACTGAAATGTCAAAATCAAACGAATACATACGACTATCGTACTTATATCCTCTGCAATTAAGCTCGAAATACATTGTAGATGCTTACTAGATTATTGATCAAGGGGTTGAACTTTTGCTTGCACGACCAATCAGAATAAAGTAGCATTTATAGAAGGGTAGTACGGTATTCTCATTGGTGCAATGGAAAGAACCCTTATGGTAAGATGTATTTAGGTGTATATTTGGGACGGAGGTAAGCAATATCTGTGCTTGACAGCTATGTTAAGTGACTGTAAAATTGTACATCATTTGCAGATGCCCAATTCAATGATCCCGCAGCGCAGAGATATATATTTCATGAAATATAATAGAAAACAAACTGTTTATTAAACACAAAGAACATTAAATCAATATTAATATACCTCGGACTAAACTGATACAGATTCTTCTTCGTAATATTTCAAGTATGTAATACTTTTTCCTTAGTGTATTTATTCTGTGGCCACGTATATATTAAAATATTCGATATAATTTCTACTATATATCAATATTAAAATAGCTTGTTTTAACACAGTAATTTTCAAAAAGTATTTGTTAATTTAAAGATATATGAACTTAAAGATTTCTTGATTATTTAGCATAAGTCTATCCTTAGATAAACAGAGTAAATTCTTCTAAAAACATATTAATACATTGTCCAGGTAAAAAATATATAAAACAAGAAAATAATTCTTAAATTTCTGACAATACGTTATTATATAATAAGAGCAAATATAGCTTCACATATACACGCGTTCCAATAATTTATAATATCCTAAATATAACATCAATACTAATTGAATTTGGACACATATTAACATATTCCGTCTCCCAGCGAGCGATCATCACATTAAAAAATTATATCCCACAACAATGAATTTGAAATCCCACAGCGACATATTCTTTTTCAAGCTGATTAACGAAATACAATCGGATACAAACATAAAATGACAATGACGTAACCATGACGACGTATTTGCCGAGTTGTCATCGAATCACCCCAATAGTAAAACGTACAGCTTCATGGGCAGGTACTTAGGGACGCGTGGCCTACTAATTAAGGGCCGATTTGTAACCCGGGGGCCCCGGAACCTGCGTTTAACCCGACATGATTTCGGGGGGCCACGCTTCCGTCAGCTTCCCAGGGGGTCCACTGGGGGGGGCGGATCCTTTGGAATTGATTATTCTCAAGTGTCAACACCGGATGATTTGAAGTGTGGAACGTGCGCCGCCACATATTTCACGCTACTTGAACGAAATTGATTGTTTATCGTGTTAATTTATTGTTTATATACAGGCCACAACAGGGGGTTGGAATTCAGTATGTTTTTACTCAAGTATCTCTCAGTGATTTAATGCTCAATTTTACACTAACATCTGTTTTATAAGTTTACTGTCATTTTCACGATTTTTACATTATTTATTTTGTTTTATAATTTAACAAAAAATACTTGAATACCACAAGAATATATGAAATAAAACATTCTATTTATATTAGAACTAAATTGATATTTTATTAAGTAGAGAATATCATATAACCATGCATCCATACTATAATGCATAAAGTCACCGATTTGTCGAATATTTGAAATCCGCTTTTACAAAACTCCAACTATTCAGTAATTTTATTTTATTTGAATCCTCCAAATCTGTGAGTAAAAATATCCCATGAGTACTTTTGACGCTTATTCGTGGGTACAATGAATGCATGGATAAATAATTTAAAAGCGTAACACCGTCAACAAACAATAAATTAGTTAATATTCATGGATGGTGGTTGAGAATCAAAGCAGCTTTGCGGCCAGTTCACAGAGGGGTAACCAAAACTAACATCAAATAATATCCCTTACGGATAATCTTTCCGAACAATTGATTCCCAGTACAAACCTGGCTTAGTTCCGTATTCTGCCGTGTGATGCTGGCGGCGCTAACTAGTGTATCCACGACAGTGTCGGAGTTACAACACATAACCTAATATTCCAAATGGAATAGCATCTTGTTTGAATAAAGAATAGATTGTATTTTGCATGCTTTATTTCTCTGTTATAAACTAAAAGTTTCTAACTGTGTGTATTATGTGAATATTATAGTGTTTATTGTTAATAACGACGTATTTCAGTTTGTTTCTACGCCACTGACATTTCGAACTAGGGCGGTGAGTGACCCCTCTAAACGCGCGCCAATTTTCCGCAGTTGTTTGCACCCAGCAAGCAACAATGTTTGACATATGTAAGTGGGGGTCTCTGTGGCCACGTGTGACAGTGTTATACACGTGTCGGCACGCGACCTAGTCGTGTGACCGACAGCATACAACATCCGAGCAACGATTATAAATCGCGCAACAGAAGATGTATACTGTTGAACTGACAGCTACAGCCATCATCATCATCATCCACAGTGATGTGCATAGCTGTTTTACAAACAACCAACAGTGCAATCGTGCAGTGATAATGTGATGTTTTTATTTCGTGTGTGTGTGTGTGTGTGTGTGTGTGGTGAATGTAAGGAAATATATTTATAAATCAGTATATTTTAGGTTAAGACTTGTAATTCTTCAAAGTAATTATTGTATCAATAGAAATACAAAATACACAGTAAAAAATATAGTACATATTAATATTTGAGTACTACAACGGTTACGTGTACAAATGCAAATATTTTCATATTAAAACAATTAACAATAAAATCTCTATAATTATTTCTAGAATAATTTTCATATAAAGTAACACTATATACAAATATACAAAATATATATTATGAATAACGAGAGAAACAAATATTTGTACCAGAATTCAACGAATATTATATATGGTTTTGAATTTTATACATTCTCCACATAGGTGGCTGGGAATATACCAACGCAACCATTGCATTCGCCCAACCACCAACCGTCTTCTTGTTTCCTGTACACGGACAATAGATCGCCTGGTTGTAGATTTAATTCGTCCGGTAAATTAGCAGTGTACGCATAGAGGGCTTTGCACTGACCTAAAGGTACATTATGGCATTCTTCAGCCACACTACTGCCTTGAGAACTAAATTCATCTGAGAAAATATAAATAACAGTAATATTATTACATTTATACCAAAATAAATAACAATGCAAAGTACCAAAATCTGAATCGTGCTGATTTGAGTTTCCATCAGCCATTCCCCTGTCGTTCCATTCGGTAATTTCTGTTTCACAAATTTCTGTTTGTGTATTATTATCATGTTCTATAAATTCCTCTCTTAACCACTGAGGTACCTAGTAAGTAAATATTAGTCATTATTTAGTACAAAAAGAAAATATATTTTGTTGCTTCAGAGGATGTATGTACCTTTAGAATACTCTGTTGTAGTCCAGACTTGTCTCTGGTTATAGTTATATGTGCGGCGAGTGGATGACTTGTCCGTTGTCGATTTTCCAGTTCGGCCAGGGCACTTTGAACCTTGTATCGGGCTCCTTCCAAGTACGTTAACATTGAACGCATCTGTAAAAAAACATTTGTACATAACCAACAAACCATAACCAAACAAATTATGACACAATCATTACATGGTAGAGTTTTTCAGTAACATTTTGCTGTGAATCTTCGGCACCGAAATTTGGCGTTTGTTTTATTGCTCTAGACAAGTTCTCCAAACCGTTTTTTGATTTTCGTTCTCTTTCTAAATCTTGCCGAATTAAATGGAGTAGTTTCACCAATGCCTATGAATAACATTATTTGATTTTATTTTAAAATGCAGAATATTGTTTTACGGCATATTTACCTGTTTTCGTCGTTCTCTGTTCATGGCTAATGTGATATGTTCACAGTAGAAATCAGGCAGGAGTTGCTCAGACACATGTTGTGATGAATTTCGTAGATTAATAAACGCTGACATATCTTTTAAAGGTTCACTTTCGGTGACTGGTACTCGTAATTTATTTGTACTCTACGAAAACACACATACACATATATAGTGAAATATTTCAGCAGAATGGTAAATAAAACTGTTGTTACCTCTAATAATTTCGGACACATTTCACTGCTATGATTCAAATAAGAATTCAGAATGGATTTAAGATGATTCAATCGTTCTTCTTCAAGGGATTGAAACGTTTTCGAGCCTCTTAATACGGCAGATTCCCATTCTAATCTGTATTACAATAAATAAATTGTTAAATACAAATCAAAAATTTGTGAATTTTCAGGTACGTACCTTGCTCTTTCGGCTCGGACGCATAACGTATAGTATTCGATATCGGCTTTTTTGACAGCATCTTCAGCTTTTCGTTTTTTACCTTCCAGCTATAAAGAATATGATTTTAGTGAATTATTTTTGATATTTCGGGTTTATAACATGTTACCTTTGCACTTTCTTTATCAGATAACGCTTTGTGGTTGTGCATGTGTGCTAATTGGATTAAACTTGTACTTCTTGCTAATCTGTAATAATCAACAAGCTGTTAGCAAAACACATTGTTCAGATTTGAAGAAACTACGTCATACCTGACATCTAACAACGCATCTTGTAACTTTTCATTATCGCGTGCGCACTGATGTGATTGTTTCTTGCTTTTAGCTTCGGCAGCGCGCCAATCAGACAGACCTCTCGCAGTTTTATCAACAGATCCTTCGGCGAGTTTCCGCTGTTTGTGTTGTATTTCAGTGAGCTGTTTCAACGGCTTGACTATGTCATCACACAGGGCTGATGAAAATTGTCTATAAAGATTGCATGATTAAACACAGTTTTTTCGGTAAATATATTTCTTATTGTACCTGTGCGCATCAGCCCTGGATTCCATATCAGTTGCAACGTTCTTCCATGCCTCATTAAGACCTCCAACGCCATCTCGACAAGCCCGAGATAACTTACCACTCAGTTTTGCCAAACTCTTAGCGTACTGAAGTTCCGCTTCAGACCTTCAATTAAACAGAGAAAAATATGTAGTGTATTATTATGTCAGAGTTATACAAATATAATTCTAATAATCGTGATTAATTAAAACATTTTGTAATCGAGCAGTGACCTTGCATTGTAGTGCCTTTATTAATAAGAATTAAACTAATCAAAATTGCTTGTCCTTGTAATTCTGATTTTCTTAAAATTATTAAAGTAACATTAAAATAAAGAACATCTTGTAAATAATTACAACAGAGTGTGTATTTATAATAATTATACTTATAACTACAGTATTTCATTACCTTTCTTGTAGAATAGCAGATAATTCCTTGCAAAAATCTCCACCCTGTTTGACGAATCGACGCAAATCTTCGAAACCATTTTGTCCCTGCAACAAAAACATAAATTAAACGTCACAAACTGTGCTCAGCTAATAACAATCATTCACATAATACATATAATGGGTACATCGGTACATATAAATACAAGGTGTTCCGTTAGTCACGTGACACTAGTCAAAAGTCGGACCAATCAACGAGTACACGTCACCGCCCCCTGCCAACCCTCGCTGTAGTTCCGAATAGTAGCCGGACGTGTTGGACGATTGTCACAATTTAGACATTTCCGCGTTCGCACGACAGTCATAGGTCATTAACATACGTCCCTACCCTGTGCCAAGGTTGTGTACAAAAATAAACACAATCGAAGTTCATACAATCAATTCACCAACATCAAATAAATAACATATCTTTAGGACAAGAATACTAGCCAAACTAGTTCAGTAACAGTAATTGTATTTGAGAATCACTGCATATGATTACAGTAAACGTTTATTTGCAAATAATTTCCAGGTGTGCACATCCTACGACACATCTCTGTCATCATTTATGGAAGGGCGTTACCGCTGTTCATAAATAAACATTGTCAAAAACAAATAGCAATCAAAAGAATCACCACACCACACAAATTCTTCCGCCTACGATAGAGGCAACAACCAACACACAAGTATGCGCGTGGTTGCATCAGTATACAATTGATAATAATTCCCTTTGATATCCACGTAATACAATACGATTTCATGAATACACAGGTTTGTTTTACAATAAATTATAGTTTTGGAAGTTTTAGATAGTCAATATATCTCAAAATTTGTTCAGCATAAGAAATTGCAGTGTTGTTATGTATTAAACATTTTAATATATACATAAATACATATTTTCACCTCTGTCAAGTTTACTTACTAACTAAAGATAGAATAGTGTTTTATCATGAACGTAATTACTTTGTTATTGTACATACATAACATGATACAGTTCGCAATGTAAGATGTACGTACATAAATAACAAATTCTTCTGCTTCGCCTGTAAATATATACACTGACAATTCTATGTCAGTGTAAATTAAAATACCAAACTGATGGCACTTGTGTACACATGTCAATGTTAGTGTAATTTCACGCATGCGTGATTAGCTTAAATGCATTTGACTCCAAATACCGTAACTGCGGTGTCATTACTCCTTTTAGTTCCACATAAAAACCATCAAAGAACGTTAGATTACCAATGAAAAACATAATTTATTTATGAAAATTAGCAAAAAATTACGGATATGTAGATGTTTAAATAACAAGATTCTCGTTTCTCTATTTTCTAGTACTACTTCTTTATTTACATAAATACTTGCTGCATAGAAACTACTTTAGTTAATAATTGTTATTATTTCCCATACTAGTTTCTTTGCCAATTTGAAAGCACAACATGAAATATGTTTTTAGTAAAATGATTCATGTTTCAAGGTCTTGATGCTAATATCAAATAACATGTCCTTAAATTTACTGTCCTGTAGCAAATACATGATCTCATACAACAAAGACAGTAATTAAAATGTCCAAATTAATACTTAGCACATGTATTGTCGGTAAGTAAAAATATATTAACCTCATCTTAGAAGAGGTCACACTGTATACTATTTGACATTTGACATGATCACGTAACACGTATATGAAGGAGAATTGAAATTAGTAAAAATAATAACAATAAAAATTTATAGTGTGAATATCATATATACAGGTAATTTTAACCTCGATGTAGCTTGGCGCTCTGTTCGCAAACAAATTAGTATTTTCCTGTGTTTTTATCAACAAACAACACTGGCTTTTGTTTGCAAGTTTCCGTCAAATATTACAACATACAATGCACAGTAACAATAGATAAAACACAGGTAATAACATTGTTATGTTATAATAAACATCCATATACATAACATATAATAAAATATTTTATTTCATATTTTGTTCAAACCACTAATAATGGAAATATTTTACTTTGAAACTGATAGCGGATAAAGAAGCCACTACAAGACTTAGAAACTCGACTATGCTTAGAAAATTATATTTAGTAAAGACTGACAAAATGTTTACTTGATATCACCAAGATCATATTAAATTTCATTAGCTTACAGATGTTACATTTAACTTTCTTGTTTACTAGCTGAACTGTAAATAATAGGTACGAATTCAGCATATTTAAAAACAAAATAATATGGTAAGACTCTCCTCGTTGTGAGAGAATAATATAACGTACATCTGAATGGAACCATTGTAATGGTAATTAATGTAAATATTATGATTACACAAAGAGTTTATTAATATTTATAAGCCAACAAATTACCTCCGTAATCATCCTGCTTCGCCTGAAAGCGCTCTTCAATGTACTAAAGTCAAAATCACTTCTCTCTTCATCACGCGAAACCGCACTTTTCGAACCAAATTTATCAGTCATTTCATTGTTTTCCGCATCACCGTCTCGTCCACTACGCTCTTCCATTTCTTTTAGATCTACTTTCGCAAAGAACGCATCATTCTTCACGATCGCAGAAGAAGTATCACTGATCGAATCATCTTTAATGTTTGGATCAACATTTTCCTGTCCCCGCTTTCGACTAAATATTTTCCCGGATTTCTTAACGAAACTTTTACATTTACTCCGCGAGTTCTTATAGAATTGATCTAGATGAATCACTTTCTCGTTATTTGTATTCGCACCGACCCTTTGAGCGGCCGAATGTGTTGCGATAATGTTACTCACTTTGCTTCTCAAATTCGACCATGTTTCGTTAGTTTTCAAACGCATTTGTGGTCTGCGCAAAAGTGTTGCGCGTCGCACTTTTAACGGCAACTTACTCCTGACATTACAGTAATCTAAATTACTCCCATTATCATCTACTTTATCCTGAGATGGTTGTTTTTCTAAAACAACATTGTGCTGAATTATCTGGCTGCGAGAAATTTGACTACAACCAGAATTTCGATTAGACTCTTCTTCTTTCCTTGCGGAAATCGTGTTAAAATCATTTAATGATTGTGATAATCGTTTGTACGGTTTAGTTGGAACTTTATATAATCCATCATCGTCATCATCATCATTGTTGTCATCTTCTTTCTCTTCGCGAAGATCAACGCTCGGTTCACTATCACATTTCAACAGATTTGTCAATGCTAGGTCATCAAAACTTAACATTGCGAAATCGATTTCGACGGTTTTCGGATCAGAAATCTCGCATTTCGATTCGGATATTGACACATCATCTTGACTTTGTGACTTGTTATTCAGTTCTTTGTTTAAACTTGCATTTATTTCCTCTCCACAGGCATCTAGATCTGTTTCATTTTCTGCGTTTAGAAACAACGGTGTTGCTAAAACAATTTTGACTTCTGACTTTAGCTTCGGTGTTGAACATCTTGGTTTGACGTTCAACACCTCATATTCTTCTGTAGGTCCATCCACTGACAATGGATCTTCGAAGAATGAGAAACTGATTTTCGGAATATCATATACGAATTTCGTAGATTCATCACTGTCTTTTGAATTATTCAATGAATTTTCAACGTCTGCGTATACATTCTGATCCAATTCGTTATTTGATTCTGTTATCATGAATTCCATTTTCTTTTCATACATGGGACTGGCGTCTTCATATTTGGATTCACGATCTGAATCTGTTTCCTCGTTCTCTTCAGCTATGGCAGTACTATTTGCGGTGCTTCTTGCTCGTTCGCTCGTATCGCTGTTGATTGTCAAAAAACTACCCGAACATTCGGAGGTGGCTAAAGTTTCATTTAAATTGTAGGAATTTTCGCTGTCCGATTTTCCATCGGGACTTGAGGCGCTTCTTCTGAAGAGCGTTGAATTTAAATTCGGTACGCTGACACGCCATTGTTGCTTTGAAATTTTATTACAGAACTTTTTCATTATATATATATACTTTTATTTACTGTTTTACATCACTCCGTACTCGCTTGACCTCCAGTGTAATCTTTTCTGTTTACCTGGTACCGTATAATTAGTATACACTTCTAATAGTTTACGTCATAACAAACCGCAAACCACGTGATTATATTTATTATTATTTATTTGCACAAACTATGTACATACAGATATGGTACGAACTAATTTGAAAAGTCAGTTTCAGTAACGTGTTGATTGGATGTAAAATTTATGCCAAGTTTTATTTTTAACTTTGCATTTTATAAAATAATGTTTATACTGAATTAAACTCTCGTTAGGCTTAATAATTTTTTAATTATTATTATGAATAATTACTTTCAGTAAATAATCTATGCGTATAGAATACCTTTAATTATCTTTTTGCGAAATATAATTTAATATGAATATAAATTTCACTGATTTCACAATAGTATTTAGCAAACAATACACTAATCTTATTCATTTAGATTAGCAACAATGGCATAGTTATAGAACATTACAATGAGCTGTCAAATTAATGTTATCCTAACCTAATAAAACGGAACTCCCGCATTGCATCGGTAATAAACACTCGCATTTAAATACACGTCACTTATTTTATCTCGTGATTAATGATGCACACTGTAAGGTTCGGCACAAATTATAGAATTATCACTTTGAACAAGAGAATAAGCAAGACTTTCACTGTATGGTGCTGATCGTGTGTCAACAATTAGTTGCCGTGACGGATTGTGATGGACTAATAGCTCATCTCGCGATGACTGGAGGAGTACCACACGAACCAGCAATACGAGACGCCTCGTAGGAAGACAGTGCACACACGCACGAAGGAGTGTTAGTGGATTGCACGATGCCAATGCAGGGATACCGACTTCGTTACTATTTAAAGAGAACACCACACTCGGCCACCGAAATGCTATAATTAACGAACTTCGTCCATATGTACTTCTGGTTGTGGATCATTCTATACGCGACAGAAGTCCTCAAACGTTTTACTGATCAAACCACGCAACAACTGTTATAGAAAAACGTGCAACTGAAATGATTCTATTCCATGTGCGGTAGTGATTACTTCCGCTCTGTTATACAAGGCTATTGTATAGATTGTTCAATGAAATATATGTTGATAAAAAACATTCCTCTACATGTGAACGAGGATGACATAGATATTTTGTGAAATAATATACTGAAAATATCTATTTTTATATCAGGTGAAATTTACTACATTTGAATAAGTATGAAATTCGTCATAGCTGTGAGTATTGTTTGTATGTAGTAAATATATACGAAATATTTTATTCTATCCGTTTATTCGATTTATGTTCAAGCTGTATATGTACTTTAATGTTACTTCAACTCGATGATAAATTATATTTTATTGCATTCTCAAATACTTAACGACTTCAGTATAACAGATGTACTAGATAATCGCGAATACAAGGAATTTAGAAAAAGTACATAAATTACAGCGATGTAGAACAAGCATTGATTGGCATCTTGATATGTACGGAGATAAACCGGATTCACACATAACTAGAGTGCAAACAGAATATCAATAAACGCTGTAATATATCAAAACGAAATAACTGTCTATCTTAAATAGCATTTATCAATGCAATAACTATATGAAAATATTGTATATACATGTATTACACAGTATAATTCCACTATATTTAATCATTTTAGGGGAGGTTATGACACTTGAAATGTTGAGGTACTCAGACACTCTCACAACATCAGTACAAAGATTGTTTAGTTTACACTTATATGTTCCCAGTGTAGACAAGAATAGATAACAAGTAAATATTTAATTTTCCATATAATAGGACCACCGAAAACAAACAAATTAACATGAATGATAATTAATTACATGTGATTATCAATGGATATTTAATAGACCATGTATATACTTTAAAACAAAACAAAAATCACACACAAGTGACAACATGAAAAGTTGCTTAGCAAGCAGATGTTTTTTTTTAGGTTTTTAAATACTGGTACCACAGACAACAATCAATCAAGCAGAAATTATTACAATGACTCGACTATTTGATCCATGCTGTAACATGATCGGTGCACGTCAATGAAATTGACCAGGGTTGGATTGAAATAATAATTATATTTACATAATACTAACGATGAAATTTTATTAATTAAAACTGAAAATATTATAAAGCATTTATTATGATAAATAACAACATAAATACTGATATAAAGAACTGATAATTATAATACTTAAATTATAATATTAAAGTTGTTATTTTATATTTTGACTTTAATTAAAGACAAACTATACCTTCAATAAACTTCTATATAACAATATTATGTACCAAAATTTCTCTGATTCCAACCCTGGCAGGCACTCTAGACTGTGATGTAGATTATTTTAAACAGGTCCGGATACGGGAATCAAACCCGTGGACCGTCATGTGGTTACCGTGTGCGTCACAGGTCATGTCACACACATACATACATACAATCATTCTCAAATGTACATACATATATGCATGTACTCATTCATGCATGCACACATAGTATACACTTTGGAACATATAATCACATGTCCTCAAAAGATGAATTAGATTCTTACAATTGTTAATAACACATATATACATGTTTGTATGTATGTATGTATGTATATATGTATGTATATATGTATGCATGTATGTATGTATGTATGTATGTGTGTATGTAAGTAGAGTGCAAAGTTCAGAACAGGTTAAAAGTTAACATGAACTAGAAACTTTTAATATAGGTTAATTGGCCTATCAACATATCAGAAATACTTTCCCAAAAAAACACAGCAGAATTATCTGAGCAAATGGAGGAGTTCATTTAAATCAAATCATGAATGTTGTGTTTCTAACACTGATGTACATATTTTATTATTTGCTAAGAAAAAGTTTCAAGTATTGCTCGTGTTATAAGCTTCGATATTTTCCCAACAATCTTTTGTTTTATTTCAGCAACAACATACGGGTTGCGTTCGTGACGTCACTGACCGCCCAAAGTACTATTAAATTACACATCCTGTTCAAGTACTTTTTGTAGCATTTGATAGGCCCAACACATGTACTGACATCCTATCATCACGTTGGAAAACAATGAAAAAATATCCTTCGACAGAATCCGATTATTTCAACGTTAACACGATTTAAAACAGAATAACGAATTAATGAGAAAAAGAAACAAGTAAATAGTAGGCTAGGCTAAAAATAACAAAATACTAAATAAAAACAAAATTCTAATAGAGGAATTCTGGGCAAAGAAATAAAAGAAAATCGATAAGTATTTTAAACATGTAAGATTCACATAAAACTTTTGATAATCACTGATTCGTTGGTAGTTTTTTTTTATTGTATTGTGCACATGTTGATAATTACAGCTTACATTGTTGTCGTGTCAAACTTGAGCATTTTTTAAAGCAAAAAATAATAATTTAGCCTTGAAACTTTGAATTTTCACGGTCAGAATATATTTAATGGTAATATCGATAAAAAAATAATACATATACACTTTAATTAATTTATTTCTTCCATTCAATTATTTTCTCACATAATTATAATCTAAAACTGTAATTAACAAGTCTTATCATAAATAAAACATTACGATTAAAGATAAATAATTGTATTTATTCATACTATTGTCCAGTATAAAAACCAGTAATAATAATTCTACTACAGTAAACAATTAGGAGTGTAATTATTTTCGGGTAAAATGATAGTCTTAATATATAATA
>JAGJTL010000183.1:2383062-2393555 GCA_022063505.1 Calosoma granatense | reverse complement strand
GTGCAATTATTAAACAATCATGTCGTAACATGCAATGTATTATAGTTTTTCATATATTCGGCCTACGGGCGGTGCGCGCGCACGCGCTCTAGAGAAAGAATAGTGATTGGAAAAGTAGAACAACCATTTAATTGGTGGTGATGTTGTTGTTGTTGTTGTTGTTCAATTATGTATTAGATAATGCATTTATCGTGTAACGATATTTTTCTACGCGTCTGATTTTACATGTAGCTATATATCTCGAGAGCATTCGTTTAATTGCATAGCGATTGTAACATGAATGATTTTAGATAAAAACCAGCTAATATTTCATGGATGTAAGTTGAAAGAAATGTTGGTATGTGTTTAGAAGAGATAAAACGTTACTTAAATAAAATGAGGTATAATCGCCTGTCCGCTCGTTGATATCTCCCAGAATTATGCTATCTGTATATTCATATATCATCGACAAAATGTCATTAAATGTTATATCATTTTAAAATAAATTAAAAACCTTTAAGTAAATTTAGTAAAAGCGTTAAATCAAATACATAGCGTTTGTGTTTTGATATTATATTAAGTAATTTAAACATGAAATATAAATGTACACATCAATTTAGTAATTTTTAATAAAAAAAACTGACCTTGTAATTTATATATCAATTTGAAAATTAAACGTCTAATTTGCCATAATTAAGCATTTACATATCAAATTGGTAATTGAATGAAACAAAAAATATACTAGTAGTATACATATTTTACTAGTTATTGTTTTAAAAAAACCATACAGAATAAAAATAATGAAAAATATCTTAATCAATACGTTACGACAGCAATATAAATTTTACAACCCAATTAACCAACTAATGCAGTAGTGAATAATTATTGTAACATTTGAAAGATAATTTATTATACAACTAGCGGCAAATAAGAGCTAAACAAAAAAACTTTTATATGCAATACGTCTATATTATTTTATGCACAGCGTAAATTTTCCTGATTAATTAAATGTTTCAAACGTTGACATTTGCATTACGCTAATGAATTCAAAAACTTACATTAGATATTATTTCAAAAAAAAAGATCTTGCAACCAATTAAAATAAATATCACTTTCTAACACTATACATACAGGGTGTAAAAAACATTTAAAATATTTGATTTTTACGTTTTAAAATGCGAAAAAAATCTGCTTTCGAAATGACATTTGCAGTGGTCTATAAAAATCATTTATATAATTACCTTTCCATTTCTAATTTATTGCCCAACCCAAAGCATGTATGAACTGGTGCGTTTTGATTTGTTTGTAGAAATAAAACGCAATAATTGTATATATTAACATATATATTCTAGGATTTTTCTTCACGCGATTTGCATGTAAAACAGTTACCGGTAGCGTATTTCGTAACTTAAATGCACATACAGGCATTAAGGGGGCGATGATTTTTTAAAGTAAATGTCACAACAGTAATTAATACTAATTACTGTAATTTAAATTAATAACATTGACACTGCATTAAGTAGTTGATATGGTTAAATGAATATTGACTTCTCTGTATGTATGTACTTATTCTGTTAATGTTGTTGTACAATTTGTATTTTGTCTAATTCTCGCTTACAAATCCCGTAACTGATGGCGTGTCATCACGCATTACTATGAGTGAAATATTCTGTCAAATACAAAACAAACGTCAACAAACATTGTTGTTCAGAAAACTAAAACATGGAAATTGCATCAAGCATTGAAATAAAACTGCAAAATTACATAACGGTGAATGATGTTCGAAAACACGTTGACATTTAAAGACCACTAACACATATATACGTCCAAAGTTACATATATACATAACTGTCCATAAAATACGCTTACGTATATATGAATTTCTGTGTTGTTTATACAGTTAAGTTAAAAATTTTCCAACGTATCGCTTCCCATATAGCTTATGCAACTGTAGAAACAGCCTACTAGATATGTATGTCGAATGCAAGTGGCTTGTGGTCGCGTAGGCAACGAAATGAATTAAACATTGAAAACAAACCAGCCTAGGCCTGTATTGAGGAAGTTGTCATTGGCAACGAGTTTATTTATGTGTTTCTCACCGTGGGCGTGGCATTGTTTATAATAGTGGATTTTGCATGTTTATATTAAACGATGCGTATGATATATTAATATGAGATTCTTATACATGTGTGTGTGTGTGTGTTGATCATCATATGTCAAGGTTAACAGCGAACACAAAAAACACACATCTGATTAAACAGATTGTTGTTTTGAAAGTGAAATAAATTTGTAGGTAAAAAGAATATCTAAAATCGTTGACGTTTTATTTATAACTCACCAAGATATTTATTATGCACTTAAATAAATTATTTCTTGGAATTTTCATCAAATATATGGCGTACAATTTTTTTTGTTCTCAATACATATTTTGCATGGAATTATTATCTAGCAATCAATATCTACAAGCATGTAAATATCTAAACTGGTTTACTGATTTTTTGTTGTAAAATATGTATGATATTAACCAAACTATAATTTTATTAATCACCAGGTTGAAATATGTTACCAGAGATAAAAGATATTTAAATAGCACATATATGCGGTAACCATATAAGATTAATTCCGTAATCAACAGATAATATTCATGAACACCCTTTTACAGATAGCATACTGAACTTTCTCTATGTGTATTTTTTAACAGTTGGTAACAATTTTTTCCATTTGTTATCTAGTTCATCTAGCATGACTCACATTAACAATATGTATAATGTTTTGCGTTGGACACCTACCTACCGGCTTCTGTATATGTGTGGCAATACATATTCGACCTGCCCCAGTCATACACATACCATAGGCGTGCCACAGGGTGGGACCAGGGGGGCACACCATGTAGTAACAGTGAATGATATAAGAATACTATAAGATACCGATGTTTTAGATAAAGAGAAAGTTTCAAAACACAAAATGTTGATTATGGACTCATCTGACCGCGGAACGCGTTTAACTGGCACAAATTCTTAATGCCTTTTTAAATTTTAATCAGATAACACTTTGAAAACATATTTTTTCGTATCATCCAATTTTGTAAACGAAATTTTTTAAATTATTCACTATCTGATGTGTACATCTGACATTTTTTTTTTTCGAAAAACACGACTAATGATGTTCACACGATATTTAGATTTTGTAAATCTAAAGCTATTAATTTTTACATGACATTTGCTGGTTCTCATAACCCAATTTGTATATTTCTTCATAAAAATAAATTTTGAAGCAATCGTTTAGAAAATGCGAATCAAGATATTAATTTCATTAGTCAATACTGTTGAATATCATTGGAAATTTAATACTAACCTTTACCACAAGTTATTTATATATTAACACATAATTAGTAAGTGAAAAAAACTTACTTTTCTGAAGTAAAAAGTTATTTATGCAAGTTATGTTATTTAATTATGAAATTCCATTCATTCGCCTACGAGACATCAACACAAGATTTCTATAAAAGTTTATTCATTGAAGCATTTCAATCAAACGTTATAATTATCGACATAATCATTGTTAACTATACGACCTGAATGTGTTTCAAAATAATTGAATGTTTCAACCTGTGATTTGTGCACTAGGTAAAATGGCAGATACATTCTAGTTGGTCAAATGAAGGTTACTTTATTTAGTAATACAACATATAAAATTAAATTTACATACGACAACGTTTCATATACCTGCATGGTTGATATTACAAACTGATATATAATATTCAAGTGTTTCAATTTGCTCTTTAGCTGTCAAAGACACCAAACATGGTTACTCAGGTGTAAATAATAACAAAAATAAAAGGTCATGTATGACAAAAAGTATAAAAATAAAATTAAAAGTAAAAAAAACATTAAGAAACCGGTAATATTGAATGTCAATTGTACAAGTGGATAAGATAACAACCAAGACAAAGATACACTTTTAATTGTTAATTATTTGTAATAACCTTGCTTCGTTATGAAAAATTGACAGGTACTGTCTAATTAACTAATAATATGCACTGGACCTGTCAAATGAAAAGTATTATTTCAAAATAAGTAACAAATATATGTACGTCATAGCAGTGTTATATTAAATACATTGCTCTACTTTTTTTACCGAATGTTTAATTACTGCAGTGCCATAAACAAACAAGTTTTGGTATATATTACGTGAAACTTGTTTAAACTTGATATCTGAATTAATTTTGCCATTATGCAAGATTGTAATTCGAACGCATTTATAGATTTTTGAAAAACATTTCTTATATAAATAAGCCTTTTAATTTTCAGATACTAACAGTTTTATTTACTATTGTTTACAAAAATACAAGTGAAATTTTCTTAGTCAAAACATTTAAAAAACATTCTCAAAATAATTATCTACTTCCTGCCACGAGAGAGATTTCTTTTTTAATGACTCTCTTCTAAATAATATGTACTTTATAATTATTCATAAACGATATGTAGATTATATGATATAATCCGGGAAAATACAGTTATAATAATAAATATGGTTTTTTATTAAAAGTAATGTGATCATAAGAGTTAAATTATAATACAGATTTCTTAGAAACTAATCAATGACAATGTTAATGTAATACCTGTTTATAATATTATTCATTACGGACATTTCTACCACCTTTTTATTAAACATTAAACATTCTGTAATATAATTTATTTATAACTAGGTACTATTAATTTCAGTTAAATGTATGAAAGTAGTACATTTAGATAAAATACCAATAATAAAATGTGAAATTATTCATTGTAAATTATGTTGATAATATATTATCTTTTAGGTTCATTGTTCTGTTTCATTGCCAAGTAAAAATATATGTATATACATGTGTGTTTTTCTCTAAATTTTACACCTGAAGAAGATAAATGTATGTATTGGAATCATACAAATATTCCTACAATAATTTCACGGATATTTCAAGTCGAATGTAAGACTGTTATGCTTCACTTACAAGTATATTTATAGATTTTATGATGCAGATACACACGTATCCAGACTAAAATGCGACTCATCAATAGGTTCCACACAGAGAGCGTGTGGTTCGTGAACGTGCTCATGAGCCGTGCACGCATCCCGTTCACTTCCGGTCTGGCCATTGTTGCAAAGAGCGCGCGACGCAAACAGAACACGATGCATATTCGTTTTATGATCAGTTTCCGTAACTACTTTCATTCCATATACAACTATAACCAGATACATGGAGGTATATTCATTAGAAAATGATCATCCGCAGGATGTACAACTAGCTATGACAGTTTAAAATATATTTATATGTTTAATATTCTGCTCTTTTATTTCATTAATATTACACATAACATTAACTCTGAGATGACATTAAAGTATTGCGTGTGGTACAACCGTTGTAAATTGTTACAATTGCGGAAGTATTGTGAAGTTTTTGCGAAACGACAGACAGACAACGACTTGTCTGCGGACAAGTTCAAGGTACTTGCTTCACATGTCATATATATGTGACGACATATCATCACGAATTTCGGTACAACGTACGATTGTAGAGCGGGTCGCGACGGTTGGTTGTTGATGCTTTTGGTTGTACTGTTAGTTGTGATTGTGCAAACAATTACAGTATTGTTAGCGGTTCCCGGCTTCGTGACAGTCACAAGCATTTACTTATATACTTGACACGCTTCAAACGTACGTCGCGGTACACTTAACTACTAGGAGCCCATGTTTGTTTGTTAACACTAGAAATGTGTCTACTGCAAAAGTAAAAACCTACATACAAGTAATACTGAAATGTACACAATCAAATGACACGGGCACTGCATCGAAACTATTTCAATAATTCAATCACCTAGCCGCTGGATGAATTCCCATCAAATTAACAACAAGATCATAGCCTGGAACGGAAGTATATTCTATGGCTTTGACCTATCATGAAACAGGATAAAACCATTCATTACATGCACGTTCTCTCTCTCTCTATCTCGGGCTGTGTGTGTGTGTGTATAGTGAATGTTCAGTAATGTCCATCATTTCTCTATCAATGTTCAGTGTTTATTTTGCTCCACATTCCATCTTATTCGTTCGTTCGTACAACAAATACTACTTGACCAGTTGATAACAGTGTTTTGTAACTGTAGTCATGCGCATGATATTATTCGCACTATTGTTGTGATGTAAATAAATAGTTTAACGTGTCACAAGTATTATGGCTGTAGTCATTTTTGATTTATGCAGGACAAGTTACATACACGTTTTTATTTTATAGAGCACAAGCATGTTATAAAAAGTTAACGGACCGCAATTTTTATGTACCATAAAAATATGCCATTCTGCAAAGATACAATCTTTCTATGAATATAAATATTTTTTGTTATAACTAAAATTACATAACGCGATTTGACAAAACTTAACAGTTATACAGATAATTCTTCTTAGAAAAAGCATATAAAAAATATATGAACTAAAATAACAAATTGCAATCATGCTTAGTATTAGACGATAATATCGTATAATTTTATATGTAGTTTTCATAATAACGGAAATACAACCTTTACTTTCTCTACTGATATTCCCGATACAATTAATATAAATTACGTTCAATTTCCACTATCGACATTAGAAAATCAGGATTCTGACTGCATTTTAAATAATAATAAAAACATCGTGTAATGACAACAAATTATGCCTGTAGAAATTCATATTAATAACGTTAATGCAATTTATGATTAATTCAAAATATTAACGATTTCACTGCCAAAGATCTGCGATGTGAATTTTATAGAAAAAAGTGAAAATGAAAGGACGCTTATTAAAAAGATGACTGATTAACACATTAGTCTGTGTAAATATTACCATATACACAACACGGATATCGAATTCTGAATATCACAACTTTCATCATAATTGTGTTGTTATCATAACAACACAATTTCTAAATGTCAGCATCCATCTTAGCTGCAGATGTTCAATATTAATAAATCTATTATTTTACATGTTCTTTGCGTGTTACGTAAAAATGTATATTAAATTTGTGATTTCTATATGGCATTTCCTGATTTCTAAAGATAATAACCACCAGGTATCTGTATAAGGTAATTCTGAATTATATTTACCTATATATGTTATAATTCTTACTTATATAATATTTATCATTTACCATTTCTTGTAGGTCGTATGTCAAATTTAAAACTAAATATACGTACACGTTGCTGTATATTAATATGTATTATTCATTTAATCAAATTCCAGAAAATTACTATCCTTGACACAAAAAAAAATATTAAAACAAATATTTTTTGTAAAAATAGGTCGGTGTTTTTAATAACTCAGTCACGGTCGTATTATTTTGCACAATCGAAAATAAAATATAACTTTTATATAGCAATTACATTTAATAATATAGCTTATAGGAAAACTATACAAAAAAAAGTTAATTTGGATTTTCGCAATGTGTGTGTTCGCCGCGTAGAGTAATGTGTATACACGGAAGGGATGGGAAGTGATATTTATCATGTATATGTATATAAGAACCGGCACAGGCAAGTGTATTGAAAAATGGCATGCAGGTATGATTTATTGTTAATAATAACACGACAGTACCTAGACATTGAAAGTCAGAAAGCAGAACACCATGAAGCGAGCAACATCCGACGTTCAAGGCGAGACTTGGCTTTCCATTTTGTTGCTTAGAATTTTACAGAAATTATCGTCAAGCATACGTATTAGTAATAATAGTTGTAAATAGAATTATCAATAAATATACGTTGCAAGTTGTAATTTAACATACAGAATATAGTATACTAATAAGAATAAACAACGAATAGTTAATATAAAAAAGTAAAACACTTGCTATTTATCATCATTAATGTTCAATATATTAGATTAAAATCATGTTTTTCTTGTGAAACACAAGCATTTTTCGATCATATCTGCTGATAAAATTGATAAATAAGAGTTCCTCTTCAAAATTTTATTTTATTAATAATAGACAATAACGAAAATATTAAACTTATCTTCAGTGATTCAATAATTGTTATATTAAATATGAATATATTAAAATCACAACTAATAGTTTAATATTTTTACTGTGCATAATCAAATTTAATTTTTAGGGCACCGTTTCCCGGATACCACAAAAAACGTATAATTTTGTTACAAAACAAATAAAGAAAGTGAAACCAAATACATTGACAATACATTTATTTTATCGAACTTTACCAAAATTGATTTTTAACGTAATAATCAAATTTTCATAACCTTGCGTTTCAAATTCGAAAGTCTAGCATCAATTCAATAAAAAAAATACATTATATTTAGACACAAATTTAGGTTCATCTGCGGTGAGGCCGTATTTTTTGTTACAGCATTTTGGAAATTGAAAAAAATGAGGATTTGTTCAATGAGGCATGTTATTGAGAAAGAATCTGATTAATAATTATCTAATTTAGGTATGAAACAGAACGTGTCTGCGTTTCTGGCCTGAGGCCACTTTCTATAAACACATGCAGATGCAACATCCATCATGGAAGGCTTGTAGTATTTCCTGATATTTTACTGAAAAATGTCCATTTGAAAGGGACGTTGCAAGTTTCGATGACATTTAAACGCTTATGTCAATGTTATTAATTACGGATACATATTACCTGACTGCGCATCACTATACAGAATAGATAAATACTAATGATTTATTAGTCACGCTGGTGTTTAGTAAAGGTTTGCCATTTCCGGTATTCGTATGAGCTAATTTGTAGCGTAAGTGGAATGATTCATTTAAAAAAAGATATGCAATATACATTAAAGAATGTTCAACTCAATAATTTAACACTTTGACTGTCGTGTGTATACATTTGGATACACATCATAGTGGGTTTTCCCTTTGCGAAAATCCGCTCGGCAGTCAAAGTGTTAAAAACTATTCAATAATAATTTCTTACTGAAATGTAATAAATTAGCCCAGAGTTCAAAATCTGGCAAATTGATATCATTTCATTATATTATATTTATCTTATATTTCTAAATAGCGAAAAAAAAATTTTCACAAAGACTTGTTTTAACCGGTAATTAATAAGTAATGGCATTCATATCAATGTCGTTTAATATTTAAAGAAAGCAAACTGGTTCCTAAATTAGTTGCCTACTTTTCGCATAAACTTATGAATTCTGCCACCTACTTTTTTCTATGCGAACTAAACATATTATAATTTTTACAGAACAGCAGAAACAAGCCCGTTTAAAAAGTCCTTTCTCTTTCTCGGCACACAAGTCATTATGATCATGAACAACGTCGGAGTATAATTAAGAATCACTTGTGTGATTGTATGCATATCAAGTGAATAGAGCTGTTACCTATATGTCAATCTATGCAAAACAGATACATCACAAACTAACAATGTAACATCACATCATCATCATCATTGTTAGAGAGAGAATATGATGAATACAAGGAGGCAATATAACATGTATTTCTTACAAAACTACTTAATTCTCCGTTGAAACAAACGGAAATTTACGATCGAAAGGATATCCGTTGAAAGGTTTCAAAATGCAGCGATCTGGAAAATTGAATGGTTTGAAAATTAGGGCTATTAAGTGTTAAACTTTACGTTAAAAGCGACACTTGCATGTAATTTAATGAATTAATGGTTTTATGTGATTTTTAACACTTGACATAAATGTGAATAATAATCTAATATATTTATTTGAATGAAGCAGAACAAGTTTCTTTATTAAACGATAAATATAATTATTATAATAACTCGTATATACACATGATTTCTCTAGATCAACAAAAGATGAACACTATATAAAATAAATGTACTTACATATGTTTAAATGATTAGAAATTATTCTCTCTGTGTGTGTACGTTTGTTAAAAGTAAATAAAACATTTCGAGAAATCGGCCTGCGCATATGTAATGGACTAATTCAATTTATGTTTAATTGCCTATAAAATATAGCAGTTAATGGCCTTGGTTTCATACCTTTCTAGTAACAGATTGGATGGACTAATTCACTCCTGTTTACATACAGATGATATGTTTTCTAATCATTAATCAATATTCGTATTATTTATTCAACAACGTTGTCGTAAATCACTCGCGCATTCAAAGTTCATTAAAATATAATTATAATCAAATTAGATTGTTATTCTCTTAAGGAAAAACACAATGTAGACATTCTAATTTAGTTCTACAGATTCACTGAGAAAAGTGACAATAAATATGCTAGTTGTTAATGGTGAGAAATTATAATTACTAAATTAACAGTTTCCGCAATAATTTATGAGCGCATCAAAGTATAAACTGGAAATATTATAAACGTAAATTAAGCAGAAAACTAATCACAAAACTCATTTTGCGCTTTCTTCATTCAACATAATATGTAGTTTAATTATAAATAAAACGAATATACATACATACATATATCGTGTATGACAACACGATATATTAGTAAACTATACTAAATTAACATGTTGTTTAAATAAGAAAAAAAGGATGACTTTCACTTTT
>JAGJTL010000183.1:2369470-2383057 GCA_022063505.1 Calosoma granatense | reverse complement strand
TTAACAGTTTCCGCAATAATTTCTGAGCGCATCAAAGTATAAACTGGAAATATTATAAACGTAAATTAAGCAAAAAACTAATCACAAAACTCATTTTGCGCTTTCTTCATTCAAACATAATGTGTAGTTTAATTATAAATAAAACGAATATACATACATACATATATCGTGTATGACAACACGATTTATTAGTAAACTATACTAAATTAACATGTTGTTTAAATAAGAAAAAAAGGATGACTTTCACTTTTCTCATAAGAATTGTTTAACTAGACAATAACAATTACTTTTAAATATAAAGAGAGCTGTGTCATGATCATTAACGCAACAGCAGGAAGGATATATCTTAATAATTCCCAGATTAATGAAAGGATTTGAAATGCGAGACAAACGTATTCAAATTGGAACGCTAATTAAATTTTAAATTCAACTATCCAAATAAACGTAACACTATTATGGATGCCGTTAATTAACTTGAATTAACGAGAGTAAATTCTCAGAGGTTAATATACAAAAGTTTAATACTTTATTTTTCTCTTTTATATCCATTTAAATGTATTTAATTTAAAACCCAAATGATTAACGTTGTTCATTAAATAACTTGTATGTTATACAATTTTAATGATAATGGCAATACATAATAATGAGCACAAAATTTAAAACGATTTTATCTGAAATGTCAGCCTGCGCAGAAAATTATATTTGCGACAACAAAAACAAACACTGAAAAAGTCTAGGTGATCGAGTTCACCTGTTGAAAACAACAATTTCTGATCTAGATTTTTTAATCTGACATTCTCAAGGCCATTTGAATAAAAAAAACCGTAGTTTAAATATTATTTTGGCAATACAATATCAAGATCATAAAATTAATAGACATTTATCGTGATTAATCAAATGTCCCCCATTGGCAACCTTAAAAAAATTAAATTAACACTTTAAGCGTAAATATTAATATACATTATCTTATGATTTTTTTGTGCAAAATATAGGATTAGAATTACAGCCAGTTTTTCACTGAAGTGAACATTTGAAAATAGCTATATTAATGGCTACTACACGGATCCCGTGACCTAGACATTTCGCATAAGAAGAACCATTTTGCCGTCAATGATCGTGAAGAAATGAAAAGAACGACAAGATGTATGTCAGACAAGTCGCACAGCCTCCGGCGAGGCTGTCTGCAGTCTCGGGAAAAGATTTTTAATCAACAAACACAAATTAAACAAAGCACTTAACATTTACTTCCTAAGGCAACCACAAATTCAACGGAAATTTTAATAGCCTAACGAACAATTACGTACTTAATTACACATATTATGAAAACAAGAATATCTACGCGTAAATACGAGTATAACGAGAAAAACTATTAGTAAAAAAACTAGTAATGACTTGTAATTACGTAAATCTGTTCGTTATTATTTGTAACGAACATCAGATAAGAAATATTTTTTATATTTATATAATATACCGTCATTATTATGTTCGAAATTATATATTTATGATTTTAATATTGTCATACTACTACTAATAAAATTGCTTACCCAAGAATTGTCTTTGAAAATTGACATTTTCGACATGTAGACAACGTTATCCAGATGTATTAGTGCACAAGTACATTGCAGAAAGTCACACACTAATCTAAACTTGCGTGACACTCATTAGTTCAATCATCATTCAATATAAATCACAATCGACAACGATATTACTCTACTGCGTTATATTCATACACTGACATCACTAGATACCATCATCTATCATTATGCTACACATACTAATTATATTGCAAAAAACTAACGTAATAACTGCACTGTTTATTTCGCCACTTATATGTAGTATGCTACTACCTGCTACAAAAAATACGGTACCGTCAAATTGAACGCCGCAAAACAACTGACAGTTAAACTGAAAACATTTTTAATAAAACCACCTGACACTGCCGCTCTACTTTCCTATTGGCGCTTTCAAATACCACGTGCCGCGGGATCCGTTACTGTGATTGGTTGAAAAGTTTAAACTTTGATCTTAATTATTTCCTTGTTAAAGTTAATGGAATTGTTATCAACGGATAAATAAAGTGATATAAAAAGTACGTTAAAAATAAACAGAGTCTACACACAGACAAAGGATTTTAGTTTCTATATCGTAATTACATAATAAAGATATTTATTTATCTTGTGTAAATATTTATAACTTGTATATGCTGGCAATTAATACGTGCGGCGTATATTTTCATAAATTAAATTGCCATTTAATATATTTTGTTAATATTGAAATGTAACCGTCAGTGAAAACAAACAATTTACCACTATCTTATATTTGAAAAATAAATTATTTACAATGAATATTAATACAAATTTAAAATGTAAAAAATATATTTGCCTTTATTATTATATGGAAGAAATTTGCAAGAAGTAAGATAGGAATATAGTAAGTATTGTTATTATTTTCTGTAATAAAATAAATTTTTTTCCCAATTGTTACGCAGATATGTTCAAGGTGTTCTGGTATCTCAGCAACCTAGCAATCAACGTACATACATATATAGCTCACTTCAAGTCATTTATTGCGGTTTTGTTGTAGTGCGAAGCGCGAGCCGTGTAAAATATAGGATAAAATGACTACACAAGAGACGTAAGTTTTGTTAAAATATCATGAAATAGTTTTAATAGTAATGCTTCATTATTGCCTGAGTAGTACAGCGCAGAATTTTATCAAATGCAGTAGATATCTTTTAAAGAATTTGATCCTCGTGTTAGGTGTGCCGGCCATGTTGAAAACAAGTGATTTTATTGATCAAAGAACATTCGAGAAAATGTTAATATATAGAAGTTATTAAAAATGAGACCAAAATGTATTATTTGAGTAGTTTTACATGCAAATATGAACTTGGATGCGTGTAATCAGTTCTTGAATAATTATAAATTCGTCATGTCATTTCCGCAGAATGAACTTTAACCTTACTTTTCAGAACGCCGCCACCCCCTTCTGTGATGTGGGCACAGAGATCTGGTGTAATATTAGTTACAATTAATTTAGAAGATTGTAAAAAGCCAGAAATCAAGTATGTATTACGATGTAAAGGTTATATTTATCCTATTTACTAATTTACTTAATATCACAGAATAGAAAAGGAATCCGTATATTTTCGCGGAGTCGGCGGCTCTGACCAAAAGTTGCACGAAGTGACAATTCAGTTGTACAAAGAAATCGATCCAGAAAAGAGCAAATCTTTTAACCGGGATAGATGTATTGAATTGATACTTTCTAAAGCATCCACAGAAGGACCGTACTGGCCTTCGTTAACCTCAGATAAGAAGAAACATCACTGGCTCAAGTGTGACTTTAACAAATGGCAAGATGAAGATGAGTCTGCTGATGAAGGTAAGTGTTACTAGTAGTAGGTTAAGATGATGCAATATTTATCGATATGTTGTCATGTGTGTGTGTGTGTGTGTGTGTGTAGGCATGGGAGGAAATGATTTCGAAGAGATGATGCGTCAGATGGGAGGCTTGGGTGCCGGCGGCGGTGAGAAACCGTCTTTCGATGATCTGGACGCAGGCTCCGGAGATTCGGACGATGAAGAATTGCCGGACCTTGAGTAGTGACTGCCGTGTAACCTGTAACTTTTATACTGAATTCAATGTGCGTAATCGCAGCTAGTTAATCATAGAGCCGTAGCATTCATAACGACGTAACTATGGCGCTGCGTTCTGAATGTCTTTGTGGTTGTGGCTACGATTACCAGTGCATATTACCAAAATTTATGTAAGTTAAGACATATTCATAGGTTCTTTTTTTTAATTTCACTCGATTCATTGGAACGCTGGAATGTATAAAATACTGTTGTATTTCAAGTAGACATATTCCATGTTGCACGTTCATTCTATTGTGTTTTCCTAACCCAAGTGTCTTAGAATGTATTTCATTACTTAATTTGCAAAACGGCTTATGCAAAATACATCATAACGAAATGAAAATTTCAACCAAGTGACACACGGTGTTTGGGTGCGGCTGTCTGTTGTTCATTTTATCTTCAAACTCATTTTCATCCGGACCTTATTCAAGCATATATTAATCAACGCAGTTGTACAATTTATTATGGGTGAAATCGCATCTTACCATCAACTATATAGATTATGAAGATAACATATTGTTGATTGTATTTAAACTGTATCAATCAAGTACGAATAAAGCAGACATTGTTTACATCCGAAATAAGTGTTATATCTTACATTTATTTATTAGGTAGCAGAATTTATTTTCTAAATACATTATGTATGTGTGCATATTAAATATGATTTGAAATGAAGATGTACAAAATGCACCTAAATGCTTCAATTAAATTTTCTCATAAATATCCAGGCTTCATTAAGCTGCAGCACCTTTGCTTTCCTGTTGTTCAAACTTCGGATATTTACTTTCAACATCCTTCCATGACATTTTACTATACGACAGATCACGTACAACTGCAGACACTTCATCCAACTGCGACAGAAAATCAATATTATCAGAAACAATTCTATAACTCGCAATTTATACCAAATCATACCGGAATTCTAACTTGTCCCATTGAATCCCGCTCTCTCATAGTGACACTGTGAGGTTCTTTCAGAGTGTCAAAATCAATTGTGATTCCATAGGGAATGGCAATTTCATCAGTTCTAGCATAGCGTCTGCCAATAGAGCCTGAACTGTCATCAACTTTGTGCGATACATCCACACTAGTCAAATCTCGAGCTAAAATAATACGATATTCTCAAATGTGGACAACTGTAATAATTTACATGACAGAACTTACACAACTTCTTGACAAACGGCTGGAACTCAACATTTGAAGACAACGGTAAGACACTGCACTTGATTGGCGCAACAATCGCTGGCAAGGTTAGATAAGTACGTTGTTCATCATTTTCCCGCATTTTGAAGTTATGTTCGAATATTGCATACATAACACGACCAACACCTGTAAGTATTTATATCATGTCATTACAATAACCTATACATAATTGTGTAACTATATTCTTACCGAATGATGGTTCAATAACGCTAGGAATTATTTCTTCGACATGTACAGTTTTCTGATATTTCTTAACAGATACCATATCTTTTCCTAAAGTAAATTCATTATCGCCAATCTTAAACTTGTATTCTCTAAAACATGTACACCAAAGTTATTACAAATATTAGAATAAACATGCAAATTAACAAACCCATTATCCTGAAGTGCTTTTTCTAATTCTTCTACTTGTTTCGGTTCGAGAGCAGACAAATATTCTGTGACTGCTTTGGCTTCTTTTTTGAAAGCTTTGCCAAGCACACCCTTATTAGGTACGGGTTCAACAACATCGATTGTTTTCGGTTCTGGTAATTTTTTCTCAGCAGCTAATCGCACACCAGTTGCTTTGGTGTGTTGTGTAAGATCGTACGCAGATCTATCAGCGCATCCAACACACTCGATCCATCCCTAAATTATGTTTAATTCAATAATAACACACTGACATAATAGTGGTTTACTTACATAACTTGTCAGACATTCAGCATCCCAGCAGTCACAAGCATAGTGGGCCATTTCATTAGCCATGTGTTGTCGGAAACGAAGTTTATTAGGATCCACGCCTACACGTAACATAAATTGTTGAATACGAGCCATGAAATATCCCAGAGTTTCATTGGCTACCAATTTCTATAAAGATAATTCTTAAAATTCATTCTATAAAATATACTGGCAAGTACATACTGAATCTACGGCTGAACCAATGGTATGTTTTTCAGCAGATTTTCCATCCATCTGATTGCAAGCTGAATACAAGAGTAATTCAGTGTCTCTGACAGATTCAAATTTCGGGTGTTTCTTATCATTAGGATCACAGAAATGTTCAATTTCTGCCATTGTAAATTCTCGCACTCGAATTAAACCAGATCTTGGAGAAATCTCATTACGGAAAGCATTTCCTGTATGTATAAATATTACTTGTAATTTATGCACATAATTATTCTAATACACTCTATACCTATCTGTGCGGCGGCAAATGGTAATCGACCTTGATTGAATTCCAGTAATCGTTTGAAGTTTACAAAAATACCCTGAGCAGTTTCAGGTCTCAAGAATCTAATTAGAAAGTACTTTTATAATAACTAACACGCGGAGATTATTTAATTATACATTACCCTTTTATTAATCCAGAGGGTCCAATTTGAGTTCCAAACATCAAATTAAATTCAATTGGTTCAGTGAGCTCATTGCCAGTCAAAGGACTTTTCATATTAAACTTTTTCATGACTGCTGACATTTCTTCTTTGTTCATTCCATCTAACTAAATTCAAATCAAAGTATTACGATGCAACAGAAATAAATACAAATAGCTTACTTTCACAACAATGTCCCTGCACTCTGCTTTCACATCATCTGAAGTTTTTTTCTCTGATGCAATTTTCTCAAGATGTGCCTTAATTAAGTGATCAAGGCGGAAACATTCACCGGTCGCTATATCTTTTGTCATCAAATCTGCAAATCTGTCGACGTGCCCAGAAGCTCTAAAAGTTAAGATTTGTATTAATTCCGATTCTTTTATAAAACACGGAAGTAAATGTTACTTCAAAACAGGCTCCGGAGTTAAGATGGAACAATCAACTTCAAGCATTTGTTCTTCCAAAACGAAAAACTGTCTCCAATTGTGAAGTAAATTTGCTTTGAAAGCACAGCCCATAGGTCCAAAATCAAACTGTCCAGTAATACCACCATAAATTGCAAAAGATTGATCAAAGAAGAATCTCCTTTTGAGCAAATCTTCCATTTTTGATCTATCGAATGAGGCAGCATCTGGTACTAGACTTAATTCTTTATCTTCCAATGTTTTCTTACGTAGTTTTAATTCAGCTACGGCTTTTTTAACATCAATTTCAGGTGCTCCATTTGCTTTAAGCTGTCTTACGAGATCTCCCTGTGGATATAATTTTTGATACACATTGTGCAATCTTGAAAGCGATACACATAACCTAAATTAAACTTATTTCATATGAAAATTACCTGTTCCTTGACGCTAGCACGAAGAGGTGCTAAGATTTCTTCGGTCTTGGGATCAGCCATGGTATCTATCGAGAAATGTAATTTTATTTTACGATGTTGTTTTTTGCTTCCCCACTGTTGACAACAAGCCGGCAGTAAAGTGATATTTCGATTTACAGTAAAATTCACAAAGTTCTTATTGATTAACTTAATATTAACACTGCACACACGAGAGAGAGCAATGAGTCCTCTCATTAATGTTCCGTCTGTCAAAGTTGCCACGCGGTTACAAAGAGAAAGGATTTCTCACGAACTGTCATTAAAGTGCGCATGCGATAATGTTACTTATTGCAGGTATACCGAAGGTACATCCAAGAAAACCGCAAAAAATAGAAAAAGTAATGGAACAATACCGAATTGATATAAAAAGAAATACATTGATTGCAGACATATGGCACAAAATAAAGAATGTATATAGTTTATATTGAATATTTATTCTGATGTTACATTTTTCTATTTTAAGCGTGTTACACTACGCTTATTACATTTTCAATTTTATCCAATAATGTAATCTATTAAAATATTTACCACCTTAAAGCAACGGAATTTATTTGCCTAATTAGTTGTGCTAATAAAAATATAAGTTGTTCATTATATCACTATAATTTTTAACTGGAAATTATATTTTAAAATTCCATGGTATACATACAACTCCATCTGATAAGAGTGAATAATACGTGGATATGTTTAGATGTAAGTTCTTAAGTAATGACAGATCTGCTTTATGCTGTAACAGAAGTTCACAACTTTTGATCATAAGTTCGGGTGTAACGTTATCGTCCTTGCGTAAACCTGCTAGATTCAGTTCTTTCAAGCAAAGAGCGTGTAGAAATCTTTCAATATGTTTATGTCTACAAAGAAACGAACAATGTTATACAAAATATATTCCCAACACGATATTATTCAGATTACTTACGTGTTATATTCTTCTGTTCTTTGAGCAGCCATTTTTAAATTTTCTGTAATAAAACTAACTAAGAGAAAACCAGGACAAGATGAAGGAACTATAAATTGACCCGTAGGCGACACCATCAATGGACCAGCCTCTCTGTAAAATACTATATTAAAACAGTTCAAAAATACAGTGTAAAGAATGCTTACGTTTCAACTACAATTTGATGATCTTTCAACGATTGTGGCCAAATATCCGGGTACCCTCTAAAACCATGGTAATCGCTAATATTCGTCATAAGTTGACGAAGATGTTTTTCATATTCTCCTGCTACAACTTTCGGCATAAATTTTCTAAAACAGATAGATAGATATAGCAGAGCAATGACAGTTTATTAAATATAAATACCTGCGTACAACTTTCATATCCCTAAGAACTTGTGACACTGCTTTTTCAAAACTGGGTATCCTTAACAAAGCTATATCATGACTTCTAATATTTTTAATAAGCTGCAATAGGAAGTTATACAATATAATGGAAATATATATGTATATAAGGAATATTACTTACATCTAACCAATTATGCCTAACTTCCCCACTATTTAACATTATATGGCCATCTAGACTCACACCCGTAAATGGAGCAAATACTATTGTTCTCCCTAAAAATACAATGTAAAATAACATGACAATTATTACAAATACCAAAAAACTATGATATAAATATACCTCTCAACACTCGTAATTTTGTAGGATGATCATTAGCTAAAGCCCTGAAACTTTGTAAACATCCTCGAAAATGCATTTCATTCCACCCACAATCCCATTTTATTTCCTTCACTCCCAGATTTTCACAAATTTCCTTGCATATACTTTCAATATCCTTGCGCAACGGTTTATTTGCTTCATATTTTTCCAAGGCACTTTTATAATTTTCTTCTAACCATTGTCTAAAATTATATTACATAGAAAAAAATATTCAAATACTGAAATTGAATTATGCATACCTTAACGTCTCCGCTTCTTTTACTTTTTCAATTTTTCTTTTAACTTTGACAAGACCAAATATATCATACTCATTGGGGTACATTTGTTGTTGAATTGGCTCATATTTTTGCGGTTCTGGTGCAACTGAATCAAGATACTCTGTTGATAAACTGCATGTTTTCAGAATAGTGTGAATTGTATTTCGAATACTGCGTTCTTGTAAAGGTATCTGCACTAATCGAAACTTTCCACTGTTCTTGTTTTCTCGTAGATAAAATTGTAAAGTGCATGGCTGTAGTGGTTTACGCGACTGAACTCTCTCTATAAATGAACTTAGCAGTTGCAATGAATTCTCATTTACCGTCTATAATACAGACTATACTTAGCATACAGAAATTTAAAATAACGCCACAAGGACATGCCTAAAATTTAAATCAAAGATTATAATACAACAATAATCTATTTAAACTTTAAGCAGTGTCCAAATAAGAATTTTTAAAACTTACTCTTTGACTAGGATACTTTCCAAATAAATCAGGATGTACAGAAAAATAGAAAGGTCGTAATGCTGTTGATATTTCAGTAGCTGACAAATATCGAATTGATGTCAAAAATTTCAAAATTCCAGATGGTTTCTCAATGCTACAAAAATAAAAATATAACCTCAAATTTAAGTTAATGGATCATTATTTATCACGACATGTCCAGTAATTGATCTTATTATAGCTTACCATTTTGATAAATTATTATACATATCTACGTAATACTATGTAAAGCTTTATCAGTAAAAATATCTTCTCTACTTCATGCAACACATAAATCCCTAACCTAACATTTATTCGTAGTTATGTCACAGTGCATTGCCGTCAACATATTACTGTAAACAACAATTACATCATTTGTATAAAAATTTACTTTTTATAATAAATTGATAAATATCACAAAATATATAAAATTTCAAGCTGTTTTCCAATATTACATAACAATTTTTTTTTATAATTCTGACATATCAACCACATGTTTTCCACTGGTTGTTGGTAATTGGTAATGAAACGAAGTTTTCATTGTTTAACAATGAATTCAGAAGAAAGTGTCAATAAAAAAGGTATTTTTATATCAATGAATCTCATTTGCAATTATACAATGTTTAAATTATATGCAAATTAACAAATTACAGTTGCTCTTGTGGAGCGAAATCCTGCTCCAAATGGAATTCCTCTAGTCAGCGCGATAGCAGTGGCTAAAAGGGCCCCAAATGATTTAGTTGAATTAGCTATGGAAATTCAAAAGGTAAAAATATTGATAAAACATCCCGCACTTTTAATTAACAATTATATTTTAGGCGGACCAATTTGTAAATGCAACTGCTTGCAGTAAACTTCAAATTATTGCTGAACAGGTAATTTTCTTAACAAAAATAATTTTGTATATATTGAGAATCACCTATTAATTTACAGGTTCGCTTTTTACAAAATCAAGCGCAACAAGTGTTAATTGATGCAAAAGTAAATTCTGATTTACATCATGCAGCTTGTAATTTTAAGAAAATCCCTGGTAATACTTACTATTTGTACAAAAAGACCTCTGGACAAACTTATTTTAGTATGCTGTCTCCTCAGGTATGAAATATGCAACTATTTCATAATATTATATCATATAGAACAAATTAAATTTAGGAATGGACAAATCATACTGATGAATTCCTTGGCGGATATCGTTTAGAAGCTAATCATTCATGGACTCCACAAAGTGAGATATTGAAAAAAGACACACAGAATTGTCTACTGAATAAAATTATGGCTACAAGCGGACAAGCTTCATTGACACATGCGCTGCAAGATGTCCCTATGGATATGTGAATCCAGTGTATATAATACTATTAGATATGAACTTTAAATAACTCTTATCTGCACATGTGATTATTTCTAGTTAAGCACGTTTCAATAACGGTAAATGAATCTGTTTTAAAACATCTTTATATTGAGTGATAAAGAACTAACAAAGAATAAAACAGTAATCTTACAACAGTGATGTCTCCTTATTTAATTTCACCAACAACGTAGTTTAGTAACTGAAACGAATATATGATAACATATATTACATAAAAAGTGAGGTATACATTTTGTTTGAAACAAAACAATACTTTATTGAAAATAAAATAGCCAATCTACTGGTCGCAACTAACAATATTACCAACGACGCAACTACACAACTGTTTCACAACACTAGCCGGTGGTAACACTTTGTGTTGTGCGGAACAATCGTAGCAATAATATCGACGTAAATTTGGTTGCTCTTACTATGTAACGTTTGAACGATGAGCTAAAAGATAATATTTGTTATTAACACAAATCTGTACATTACTATATATAAGGAAATATAATTGACATAATGTACAAATTAATAAATGTACTTACATGGTTTAGGTATTCTTAATGATTCGTTATCTTTAATGGTGACTACATAGTCGGAGGAGTGAAATTTGTACTGGATGTGTAACCATTTATCTTCGCCAACACATGGATCGAAAAATCCTGGCAGTTGACTCTGAAAAAAAATATATATTAAAATGTTAATAAGTTAGTACTTTAACAAAACTGAAAACCAATAAAACTGTACATACTTTGGACTGTTCGTGTAAGACAAGTTTACTATCTCTTACAAGGCACTGTAGTGGAACTGTTACATCTATTGTTTCCGATTCATCTTCATCATTTTCTGCGCCTGTGAAACACATATAAAATATATGTCTTGTAAGGTCAGTACAGAGAATTAATTTACCTTCAACGGTTTTTCCATACACAGCTTTTAAAATAATTAATCCTTTTTTAGTTTCTTCCTCATCTCTGATTCGCGAATAAGTCGCTCTCATTAAATCAACAGCTGCCTCAGCTTCTCGTCGTTTTTCCGCTAACCTGCAAAGCGAAAGAACAACAATAGTAACGTTATTATATGTACAAACTTGTATTTGATTTTACACATACCGTGTCCTATTATTTTCTCTTTGCTTCTCAATTTTGCGCTGTTGTTTTTCCTTCAAAAATGGTTCGACTATTGCTTTTTTCACTACTACGTATACAACTAGAGGCACCACTGTAGCATAAAATATCGGGGCAGGCATAATTTCTTCACACAAATGAACGGGGAATGTGTACACTTGATTTGCTCGTGTTAATCTGAAAACAAAACTAGTCAGTATACACTGAGAAACACGTATAAGATATAGGGGATATTGTACCTTATTTTTAATTTGACACCTGTAGGCATTCCTACAACAACTGAAGCTGATAAATTACTGTGCTTTGAGACCTTCTTCTCGACACCATATTCAACTAAACCACCGAATGTACCAATTCTAAAATATCACACATTAGAAAAACAGAATATATTTTTTTCATACAAACTTACTTGAAAGCAATTCGCAATTTCAATTCTTGTTTGAGCATTTTCTTGGCATAACTCAGCGATGCGTATGAATGAGGAAGACCAAATTGTAACGAAAAATTGTAATGGCCAAATTCTGATGAACAGATTAACATTAGTACATTTAGTTTTTATTTTCATAATATACAATTACCTGTGTCCCTGACTACGGAAGTAGATAATAATGACTGCATACCACCACGGTATGAAAAATATCCAACCGAGTATTTATCAATCTGCAAGGCGAGTGCTAAAATAGAATCACATAATTAGAATTCTGTATAATATTTATAGTGAGTGTAACTTACTAGACATAATTGCAGGACGGACTCCACTAGGTGCAAACTGTAATATTGTACCGCCATTCCAGAAAAACCTTTTGCTTAATGTACGAAAACCTTTTACTGATAATGTCGGGCCATTTCCTGCTCCTACTTCAGTTTCGATCCAACCTTTGTGCGAAAATAGTTTTCTCCAACCTAAATTAACGCCGCCCACACCTGTGCCGTTTGCAGTTTGCAACTGTCCTGATAATGTGCAAGTATCACGTTGTGTAAGTGGAAATTCTACAGACTGTGAAAAACTCATTCCAGACACTTCAATATTTGGGAATAAACCAGGTCCACCTCTACACAAATAAAAGTACATTATAGTAGAAGAACATAATAACATCTTACGATATACAGAACTTACAGATCCAATTCATCATAATCTAGTTCGTCGTAATACGGATTAAAACAATCTGTGGCATTGATATTAACTGTTACAGTACCACGAGGATTAGTACTCTGTTGCATACGCCGGTCGGCCCGTTCTTGCGCTAGCTGTTCATATTCTGCACGTATTTCTGCTGGGGTTTTCGTTCGCTGTACAATTTCCCATCCTTCAGTTTCTAATCCACGAATTCCGAGGCTATCATAAATTGCTCGCTGATGCGGATCTGATAAAACTAAAACAAAAACAGATTCGATCACAGAATAAATGCACAATAACGTTTTTGTAACCTAATCGGAAATGAAATTACTAGTATTATTAAACATTCAATGAACCTTACTTTCATATGCTCGTTTTGTTTTGTTGAATAATGCCTCTGCTTTTTTCTTTTGCTCAGGGTCCAAATGTTTGTCAGGATGATATAATCTACTAAGGCGTCTGTAGGCATTGCTAATTTCATCATTTGTGGCCTAAAAACGGAAAATAATTAACCTATACATT
>JAGJTL010000183.1:2309027-2369322 GCA_022063505.1 Calosoma granatense | reverse complement strand
GGAAAATAACCAAAATTGCCGAACTAATCAAGGCCATGCAAAATTATGAAATTTAATGAAAAACTACAAATTTATTAAACAAACTAAAAACAATTCTTATTAATTACCTCTTTTGACACATTTAGAAAGGCATAATAATCTTCGTCTATCGTATTTTCATCGTCCGAATCTAAATCCATGTTGGGAACTCCTTCTCCTTCAACGAAATTTTTGAGACTGACAAGATAGCATGTTCATTAAAATAATTATGTTTGTCAATCAATTATAATTTTTAGAAATAAAAAACATATTTATTTTTTAGCTATGAAAAATTTGAATAAATTTTCAAAACATGTTACATAAAATAATATAAATTTTGAACTTCATTTGTTACATAAGAAAAGTTAATGCATGTTTACATCTTTTGTTTTTATTTTCATATTAAAAATACATGTTAATCACTTTCATGCGATTCTGAATCAGAATCGCGAATAGCTTTAGATTTGTCAACTTTCTTAACCCTACGTGCTTCAAAATCGGAACCTTCTTCATCGGATGAATAAATATTAGCTCCACCTATAAAACAAACATGAATTAGCTTGTCTGAAATAAACATATACGCATATATATGTTATTACCTTTATTTGCGGACGCTCCACTTTTATATTTATTTTTAATGGCGGCCAATGAAATAGCCCCTTCCTCTTCACTTCCCTCTTCTTCCCTGTACGCAGCACTACCACTGTGTGCTCTGGTTGTTGTGTCTCCACGTTTACGAGGCTTAGAAGTACGTGACGTCTGGCGTAGTTTCTCCTCCTCTTTCTGTCAAAGCAAATATCCCATCAACACTAATGTCTGACTTTGCAAAACCATGTATTACAATTACATACCTTTAACAATGTTTTCCTATCCTGATCTGGATCAACACCAACTTGTGATAATATCTTAATACCAGATGTTTTCTGTGAACGATCTGCCAAAGACAAGGTCATCTTGCGATGTGTGAAACTCTCAGTTGAATGCGGTCTGAATGATAGTTTCGTACGGAATACAGCTTGACCCTGTAGACCCGTTCCTTGTCGAATGAATAAGTGATTATGGTCACCCTATAGAACAGATCACATTTAAAATTTTCTAATGGTTTATTATACGATCCTATATGTATACCTGCAATGGTTGTTTATACACGTCAAATATTTCAGAACCAAGATGCAAACTAAGACTTCCATCTGACCATTTAATGAATCTAGCATTCGATTCTCTAGTAACAGTACCATCTTTATCAAACGCTTCTCGCCAACGAATTGTATTCTCTACTTTCAACTTTAACCTGGCTCTACCCTCTTCATCCAAAGTTTCTTCTTCGTCAATTTCATCTTCATATGTCTCCTGATCGAATGGTCTCGTTTCAACTGACAGAAAATTGGGCAATTTAACAAAATGTATGTCCCTGCCTAAATCAGTAGTTATTTTTGGTATTTCAACGTCAATTCTTGTTTCTGGTATAGGTTCTGGTTCTTTTTCTTCCTCCTACATAAAATACATAAAAATATACAAAAGAAATTACAGAATATATGTAAGAAATATTTATTACATCATCTATCATTGGTCTTTGTTCTGTTCCTTCTTCCTCATCTTCGGATCGTCCTCTATCTCTCTCCCTATCGCGTTCTCTATCATCATCTTCTCGTTCATCTCTATCTGATCCTCTAGTTTCTTCTTTTTCTTCGTCACTACTTATATCGTCAGCATCTCCAAACAATGCGGCTGCATTCTGTGGAACTATTAAAAGGATATGTCGATATTAACTTAACTTTCTGAAATAAGTACATATTACAGTTTACCTCCATCATCTTCTTTTTCACTATCGGTATCAATCAGTTTCTTTTTATTACTTTTTTCAACAGATCCTTCACGTTTCCTCTTCTGACCCACTTCTGAACCAGGAGATGAATGATTTGATCCTGCATCAATTTGTAAATTTGGAGAATTTGAACGACTGTGATCAGTACGCTGTCGTTCTTTTGACGGTGATCTAGATCTGCCTGATCCAGATCTATTTGACTCGTGAGATTTAGATCTGGATCTGTGAGACTCAGCACTTTTGGATCTAGATCTGTTTGATGCAGCTGAACCAGATCTTTTGGATCCTGCTGATCCAGATCTACGCGAAGCAGCCGATCCCGACCTATGAGATCGGGCTGAACCAGATCTATGAGATCTCGCCGAGCCTGACCTTCGAGATCTGGGTGATCCTGATCTGTTTGACCTCGCAGATCCTGATCTTCGAGATCTAGGTGAACCTGATCTATGGGATCGTGCAGATCCGGATCTATTAGACCTAGCTGAACCAGATCTACGGGATCTAGCGGAGCCTGATCTTTTGGATCTTACAGAGCCCGCTGAACCTGATCTGGATCTTCCGGAGACATTTGATCCAGATCTATTAGATCCGCCACTTTTAGACCGTGATCTTCTAGATGCAGGTGTCTTTGATCTTGATCTACCAGAACCATGAGACTTGTTAGATGCAGCAGAATTAGACCGCGATCTATTTGATTTGTGAGATCCGACTGATCGAGATCTGTGCGATGCTGGTGTTTTCGATCGTGAACGATTAGATCCTGCCGATTTAGCAGTACCGGCAGATCTGTGTGAACCTGCAGATTTATTTGATCCATCTGATCGGTTTGACGCTGCAGAATTAGATCTTGATCTGCTACCACTGGCCTGAGATCTTGATCTATTGGATTCTGCACTCTGTGACCTTGACCTGTTCGATCCAGATGCACTCCGCGATCTATTAGACGTACGACTACCACGTCCAGATTGATTATCAAACGGCGAGTTTGATCTAAAATATGTATGTGTTATATTCAAAATATCAAGTGATATTTTTCGTTATATTATACCTGGACCCTTGCTCTAATCCGTGTCCAGGTGTGGGCACTGGTCCATGATTTAAACTTGGGGTTGGACTAACACTAAGACTTGCGTCGCTATCGGATCCCGATGCCATACTGTTAAAAATATTTTAATCAAAGTCATGCAAGTAAACACGACTTAGTTAAAATTATTTCACAGAACAATATAGTAACTATTTACGATTCAAATATGTATTCATGTTCTCAGATACACTGTTTACAACAAACTTGTTACAGATGAATACGTAATTTACCTCAACTAGTATTTGTACACAAACATAACCTAACAATATTTGACATTTATTGCTTTCTATTTCAAAGTAACTCTAACACTGAACAGTAGAGGCGCAAGTATCAACAGATTTAAAAGGATAGGTCCGGTCTACGAAATTTGAAATAAATTATTCACGAAACCTTCGTATGTCGTTTATTGAAATGTACAATATTTTATTCATGTGATTTTTAAATGTTTAAGTAATATTCATGTTTGTGAAAACTGTTGTTTACATAAATTATACATGTGCTTCTTTTCTCCCATATGAGTGAGGGAATGTTTTCGTAATGTCCCTGACAGTGCAAACTTTTTATTACATATTTTACAAGAATATGGTTTCTCACCAAGGTGTATGCGTTTGTGACAATTTAGTTTGTCAATTGTGTTGAATCGTTTACAACAGATATTACACTGCAGTGGACGTTCATTAGAATGAGTACGTTTATGAATTGTCAGTTCACCAGGTTGCTTAAAGCTTTGTCCACACATTTCACAAACGTAAGGATGTTCATGTGTATGAGTTTTAACATGCAAACTTAATATGCTAGGTGTTGTAAACGAACGATCGCATATTGTACATGAATACGGTTTTTGTTTGCCATGTACTAATGTATGAATTCGAAAATTTGACAGTTGATTAAATATTTTACCGCAAATGCTGCACAAATATGACTTTTTCTTGCATACACTTTGTTTCACATGTTCCTCGAAGTTATCTATGTTTTCGAATTTTAAAGAACAGTTTGTGCAGTACAAATGTTTATAATGTTCATTTATATGTAACTGAATATTCTTCGACTGAATGCCACACAAATAACAAAAGCCTTGCATATCTGCTTGACTAGAATTGTATTCATTATTCAGATGTTTAGCTAAAAGGTGTTTTTTCAAATGATCTTCATTTGCAAAAACATAATTACAGAAGCTACATTTCGGTGTAGTTTTTGTTTCGTCACTTTCCGGAACTATATTAGCCAATTTCTGTTCATCAGCTTGAAACGATTTCAAATTTTTGTTTTTGTGTTTACTAGAAATATGTTTCTTTAATGTAAATTCACTTACAAATACATATTCACACCAATCACATTTCACAAGCGCATTCCTTTCTGGAATTTTCTCTTTTACATTAGTTTCTGTATATGTATGTTTTGTTCTCACATGTTTATTTAACGACGAGGAGGTTGCGAAATTCTTATTGCATGTATGACACATATATTTTTCTTCATTCTTTACTATATTTTGACTTGATTCTCCATCAGAACAATCCAATGTTTCTGTTTGATTTGTCGTTTCCGAAACGTAGTTCAGTAGAATTTTCTCGGATTTTTCACATTCTCTTTTGAATGAATACGCTAGCATGATTTTATTGATACATTTTAAACATATTTGCGAAGGGAGTCCATCGTTATATTCAATCTATAATTGATACGTGATTATAAGTAAAATTTCCATTAACAAAAATTCTAGGTTAATTTACTTTTACATTTGACACAGCCATTAACATATCGCAAAATAATAGCGTAGAATCAGTATTACTTGAAAATATGGATTTTACCACATTTTCTACAGAAAGACAGGTGCGACAAATTTTACTCAAATCGTACATTTTTAGTTTGTATTGACAAAAATAATGTTTGACATGCTTCAATTCTACAGCACATGCGCATATTCTCTTCTTTATATTTGCACTAATTTGAAAAAAATTGGCGCAGATTCCTACCGTTCAAACAGGCATGCAACATTTATTCCAAGAAATGAGTTATTTGAAGTATGATGATCGGTTATTTTATGATATATTGTTTATTTTGCAGGAGTTAAATAAAATAGATAAATATAAAATATAGTAACATGTAAGGTCATTTTAGTTTGGTCACTGCATTAGTTGAGATCCATTGATTTAGAGTTGGCCCCGTGTCCATGTATATTTATGTACTGGATAATTTTTGTACGTCTTCCATCCATGTCACTTCTAATATACTCTGGACTAAACATGTAAAACGCTTGGAGAATGCATTGTAGCGTTTGTTTTTGCTGGACGATTTGACACAGACATAGTACACGGGAACGCCTACAGAAATGTTACAAGTTAAAATGTTAACTGCATGAAACGTGTTATTTACATAATACCTGTCAACGTGATAGCTACGCTAACGACAGCATTCCATGGATTTGCCACTAGAGGGAAAAAAACGAGAAACAAGCAACTCGCTAAAAACACAATAGGAATAATGATGTTCACGCGAATTGGCCTTGACATATCTGGTTGCTTGTATCGCAACCACAACATGCCCCCAACACTCGCCGCAACGGAAAACCATAAGATCTGACTGTAATAGTTAATTAAAACGAATACATCGTCAGTGAGCAACATGGCTAGGGACGCAGCACAGGTGAACAGCAACGATGGGACGGGCGTATGGCGACGTACATGCACATAGGAGAACAGCTCCGGTAAATGACCCTCCTGTGATCCGGTCAAGAACAGGCGAGCACTTGTAAACAGGATACCATTGACACCGCCGAACGTGGACAACGCTACGAATATCGGCACAATCCATGTGAACGAGCCGAAGATTTTGTTGCCGAAACTCTGGAATGAAGTTAACGAGGCGTGTGTTAGATAACAATAGCATAAACGGGACAACATTGTATATAATTACAGACCACGGCGACAGCGGCTGAACTTAGCATCTCATCCCCGGAGAGCGCGGCGAAGTAGGCAATGTTGGCCAACACATAAACGAGCGTGACCGTTGGCAACGCTATCCATATCGCACGGGGTAAGTTCCTGTGTAATCAATCACGTTAGTGGTTCGCTGGTGGGCGAGTGCAAACATCATGCATTAAGCATGAACACTTGACAGAGAGAGAATAATGCGTTCGCTTCGGTTCGGTTCGCTTGCGAGTCACCGCCGCCGCCCGCATCTCATTGTACGTGCTTCTAGCGTAATGAGGCCGCTCAGCAATCGACGCGAATCAAATAGTAGCAGTACCATTCACTCGCACTCGAGTGTTATCGACCAATAGTCGGCGCGCTGAGTGCTGAGTAATACGACGCAAACATATAAAAGAGAAATCTACTCGCAGCACCTCGTTCACTTTCAATTAGCCTAATTCCTTACAGCAAGATTAAGAGCGGCAGCAGTCAATCAAAGCGAACTTGATCTACCCCCCACCTATACGGGTCCTGTAGTTCTTCTGTAACAAAATTCAGGAAGTTCCATCCGCCGAAGGCAAACAAACCGGAGTAGAAAGCGACAGCCACTGCGTCAGGTCCGTATTTTCCTTCGAACATGTTTTCAAAGTGCTCGGTGTGACCTATAGACAGAGACAGACAGAGAGAGAGAGAGAGCATGCGTGCGTGCGTATTTACATACAACAGGTGGTCCGTGAACGGTCATACCAGACATAATGTGTATTCCACCGGCGAGGATGATCGCAGCGAGGGCGAAAAGTTTAGCAGCCGTAAAAACACTCTGGATGCGCATAGCCCAACGGACGCTCGCACAATTTACAGCTGTTAGTAGACCTGTACAACATTTGTAAATACCCAATAAACGTGCGTGCGCACACAGGTAGTGTGCGTGTGACATATACTCACAAAGGCAAACGGCGGCAAGCAGTCGGACCGCCTGATCCGGCGGATCACACGCCGGAAAGAATGATTTGGTTGCATACTGGGCGAATGTCAATGCCACGATAGCTTGTGTAGTCGGCCGGATGATCAGGATGGCGATCCAGAGTCGCAGAAAGGCGGCCAACGGACCGAATGCTACGTAGATGTAGGCATAATCACCACCAGATCGGGTGACAGAAGTACCCAACTCTGCATAACACAGGGCGCCCAGTGTTGACATCAGACCGGATAATACCCAGACAATTATGGACACGCCAACTGAACGTGTGCTTACAAACACACCGGTCGGAGATACGAATATGCCGCTGCCAATGATCGTACCCACGATCAGAGCCACCCCGTTCATCAGGGTGATTTTTCTTTCCAATACCACCTTGCCATCGTCCCGGTCCAGTGGCTGTGGTGACGCTGGTACTGATGATGACTTCTCTTCTGCTGTCATCGTGTGTTGTCTGCGCTGCTAGCGTTGTTCAACGTATCGCACTCGCAACTGACGCTTACAAATCGAGAAGTATAGGACGTACATGGCACATCGGCTACCGCGGCATGCTTGTTGAATGTGCGCGCATGCGTACACGTGTACATGGCCTTTGTCTACATCTCCCCTCACTTGTAGTGCGTGCATAAGGTAGAGAAGAAAACTCGCGATACGGACGTTACATTATGCACTGAAACATGATCCACATGCTTTACCGATGTCAACTCCATGCAATATGATCTGCGGGCTCTTATCTCCCGATTATATCTAGATTTTCGACGCCCCAATTATACATGCTTCCGTTGTAAATATTTGATTCGCGCAGTTAACTTTCACAGAACGCAGAACATTAACTATTTCTATATGAGTTACGTACGTATGTATGTAATGAGCAACAGTTACAAAGGCATTGACTTGACTTGGCAGTAAGTCTTTTCCCTTGTTCATAAATTTGTACGATTCACGAATCGACGACGCGGGAGAGGCGTGATGCTTAAAATAAAATTGTCGGGAAGAGTCACATCGTCGCCGGCCCGGACCGGGACAGTGCATCGCTACACACGCCGATCGCAGGCCACGGCTTGTATGCAGCCCCAGGTTCACATTCACACATCGGTGTACACTGTTATTTGTATTGCAGCGTCAATTTTGCGCTGCCGACGTCGTTGCAAGAAGAAGCGTCGAACTTAGTGATACGGTGCCGCGCTCACTGATCCGTCTAACATAAGATGTTTTCGTGTGTGACTGGAAGCGATCGCCCTAGTGAACGGTAAGTGGTGGACAACGTTCTCTGCGCTATATTGCCCAACACGTACCTGTGACTGAAATGTGTTAGTTTCATTTGGTTGATACGGTACAACCTCTTACAAGATATGTTTTCGGAGCCGTCCACGTTGTGACGTCTCCACGATACCAATATTAGCAGCATAGCACGTGGTGCGCGCCAGCCGACGTATGGAACAGCAAGGCGCCGCGGGAGGGAGAGGAGTCGAGCGCAGAAGTAGCAGCAGGAGGCAGCACAGGTTAGAATATTGTGCGCAAAACATTAATGCGTCCGCACACATCTAATATGATTTTTATTCGTATTATTTAAGGCGCACAAATCATGGCTGTGGATTAGATGAACGCCGACCTACTAAAAGACTGTTTACTCCAGAAATCAAACGCTTCCTAAAGGGTTGGCTAGTCAGACGACGTGACAATCCGTATCCGAATCGTGATGAGAAAAAGTCACTGGCTGTGCAGACGGGTCTCACCTATGTCCAGGTGTGCAATTGGTTCGCGAACTGGCGACGCAAATTGAAGAATGCCGGTGGAGAACCGCAGCGCTCCACCTGGGGTCATCTGATCAAGGCGTACAATACACAGGCACACGGTAACGTTGAACACTTCAGCATCTGTTCGGATGACAGCATTTGGGAAGAACAACAGAGTATTGCGGCCACTGTGGATCACTGTTACACAGCCACAGCCATGGACGTAGATGCGCTCAATGGTGGAGGTAAATACAAGAACCACATCATGGAGAAGTACCTCCGGGATCTGGGTACAGAATCAGCGCCTGCGGAGGACGAAGATGAAACCGAAGTGAACAGCATGGATGACAAACCGAAACTGTTGTCCAAGTGGTTGCAAAGTGCGGCGAATTTCAGACCTCGTCGTGAAAACTACGTCGACTGGGAACGGAGAAAGTCTCGTACGGTGAATGGCAAAAGAAAGAAGGACCCGCGTGTTGTACGGCACGATAGGGAAGAACTGGACGCTGCCGAAGCGTTGACAAAACTCGCGTGTACCAGTGCTTCGGCCAGTTGATCCTGGCATCATTCACGCATGCCTAACACGTACAAGCAAGCAAACGCAGTCTGTGATCATTCTAGTACTTATTACACACAATATTATTTATGCTTTATTCAATGAGTGGCAAATGGTTCAGTGTGGAACCACAAATACAGTGCTTACAACGCCATTTGTTTTATCTTTTCTTTTTTTGTATGTTACTCAAATGTAAATAAATTAACGAGTTTTGAACAGATAACAAACTATGTAATGGATAAAATAAACATAGTTATTACATTATTATGTCCCTTTCAGCTGGTCAGCGCGATCTCGTAGTCGGTTGACGAGTGTATCCTGTTGTTGTGTGATGCGACGTACCAACTGGCCACCGACATTCTGTAATGTTTGTACGAAGGCTGCACGTGCCATCTGTATATCACCAATTTGTGCATAGGCAAGCAGTTCATCCTTGCTAACAAATTTCCCCTCAAATACGGCCGCTATAAAATATATATCCATTAAAATCATACTATGAATTTCATTTGTACAAATTAGTACTTACACAATAGAACGATCTGCGGGATCTTTTTGCTTAACTTAAGTACTTGTTTGATATTAGGTTCTGGACTGAACAAAATCATATTATGTGACACATAGTTATGCGTAAAAGCTTCATATTTCGTGCCATCCAAGGCCATTTTCAATGTTTTCAAACCATACTCTTTCATGTGCATGTTGCTCTTTTTAAATGCAACGTAAGCATTGAATTTTTCATCAGCAGACATAGGATTAATGTGGAACAAGGTTATTAACCTTGAATGATTGAACCAGTTAAGACATTCCTTAGCAAGTATTTTTTGGAATGGATTTTCTAGTGAAGCTCTGTCAATTTTAGGCTTCATTTTTCCACATAATTCTACCAGAGACAAGTCTTTCTTCTTGCTTGGGAAAAACGGTTCTGTTAATTTTAAAACTCTAGCTTTCTCAAAATGTGGTGCTCTAGGTTTCTGTATATTAATTTTACCACGAAATCGTTTTGACTGTACAAATACAGAATTATTTTGTATCAGATTTGGCCCTGTAAAATTTACAAAATGTGATCAGATTTAGATGTTAACGGAAAAACACTGATCTTACCTTTTCGTAATATTGTTGCCATAATTAATAAGATAAATTAATTCACGTGTTCATTCAAATAGTTGTATCAAATGTTATTTTATAATTCTTATAACTTTTAGGTTATAGTACATGTTACCGCAGCTTAATCGAACTAAAAAAACTATGTTGCGCCATCTGTATATTACTATACGACCGGTTTAACTGTAGAACTGGTTTGAAGAAAAAAATGGCTACACAGAAATGTTACTTCCTATTCATAGATGGCGATACACGTATATGTCTGTATTGAAAATGTACAAAATGGACTGAAATATAAGTCCAGCACTACTTTAGTGTAGAGATTCAAGAATAAACGATTGCGTGAACAAGGAAACCAAAGTAAATGATCGTTTGGTAATATTTTGCAATGTAATTTGCTCATGTAGTAAATAGTAACGCTCATGCTCACAAATATTGAGAGTGCGTCACGATTTTCATTTGGTATCCGAGTCGGATTCAATAAACATCAATAATTCCAGTAATTTACAGCAATGCATTGTTTACGGCTGCAATTATTTACTCCGGGGAGTTCATTAAATCTGATTCGATTAAGGTCCGTGTCGGTGGTAAATTATAACTGGACAAGGCAGCCAAAACACAATAATGTATTTGGCGACTGTCGTGACGGTCTGTTGCTGGCTTAGCTAGGTGTTCACTATCGCTATATATGCATGTGTATGTATGTATGGTACGGGTCGTTGGGGTCAGGTCGCGGCAGACGTAGAAACTCGTTAAACGGAAACTGTTGTGCTTGGTGTGCTCTCAGATGCTGTCGGCGGCGGGGGTGTACGATTAGTTCCGGGGTGCGTCCCGCCGTCACCCTGTACGGAGTAACAGCTCCCGAAATCACTCCCGGGTATGCCGTTAGTGTGATTTGATTTTTTTGTCGGCCGTGACGGCGCGGTAAGGGGTCAAGCAACTAGCGGACCCGCGAGGCTTGCCTAATTTAACGCTCCACAAGTCAGAATTAAACGTGGCATCTCATCAACTATCATCAACGGAACGATGATGGCACGGCAAGACATGCCAGGAGCGCACGCGATATTTCTTCTCATACAACATAACAGAACACAACACTTGCCAAACCCAGGGCCACAATTACACTTCCGTTATTACATACATTCACACAGAATTTCACCATATACATACATATAATTATTTCATTTCTATTAATAGTTCATCAACATCTCTACCGAATGCCTTGATGTGTTGTGTGCACGCGGGATGATGAACTGAATGTTTTGTGTAGGTATAATTGGAGTCATGATGTTTGTTTGGTTGTTTTTCCACGGACATCGCTTAATATTACAGACTCACAGGCTAATAGAATTAAGGGGCTATATGTATAGATAATTACATGTAGTTACACTTGTCAGACAGGTGTCATTTTTCACAGGAGTACGTGGGTTTTTGTTGTTCTTTTATTAACTTGGTGTGTGGCCCCCGTGTGAGTTTGTGTGTTTCACAGATGTGATGTGATGATGATGATGATGGTCAGCACTAGGTGGTTGTGCGTCCCGACGCGTATACTATTCTACCTGGCTCGCTGTCGCTGTATAGGTTATAGTGGATTAAGTGACGCTATATCGCCCGCCAGGCCTGTATATACACTATAACTTCAGTATCTGCTGCTATACAGATAGATAGATACACACACTAGTGGTACGGTGTGGAACGTAGGTATTCCGTGCGGTGAGGGTAATTGACGGTTGCGCCGGGAGACAAAACAGTAATTGAAACGCGGCGGCCACGTGGGCGGACACCCGACAGCACCGCCGATTACAGTTCTCGTCTCGCGTCAATTAGGCACGGCTTGTCATTAAGGCCGCGCGGCCGCCGAGCGCACCTGATTCGGCTGCAGTCAAACCTACTACTACCGCTAGAGAACTGTGTATTGTATATAAGCATACACAGAGAGAGAGATTCACCTCTCTCTATATATACATATATGAAGAATGTACGTGAGCTATTCTTCCAGTAATGTAATTAATAAGTTGTTTTGCACACAGACACACATACCCACGCAGAGACAGAGAGAATGACATGATAGTGTGCGCGCGTGTTCTCCTGGTGGAAGGGCCGATGTCGTTACGACAACGTGACGCTCCCTCGCTTGGCCACCGCCACAAATTGGCGCATCGCTCGACGCTCCGCTCGCAAACTTAATCCGCACCGCAGCTGTGCCGGCAGCACTTTTAAATAGCTTTAAAAGTTATTCAATATAAAAAGAAGTTCGGCCTCGCGCGTCAAGATTTAATAGCAACAGAGTGTACCCTACTCTGCCTCTCTCACTAAAACCATAATCTGATATGTACACTCCCTGCATGAAGTCGCGAGGCGCCTATATGTACTCTGTATAAACGTTCTAATACTTTTATTATTCAGCGTAACAAATTCATTATTACACGTCTATCAAATATGTACATGGAAAATTCTTCTAAATAACTGGCAGATATAAACTATACTATAAGTGATTAGTACATATAAGACACTGTGTCACATATACATACATATATGTTGTACTGTTCTTTGTAAATGAAATATATCTTTCATGTTATTAATTAGACAAGGGTGACTTGGACTTGCGAGTGCAGGCCGCGTGCAAATGTTTCAATAACAACTGGCTAGAGACGTTAGCCTCCCTTGATCCATAAAACATTCGCATCCTCGACTTTTTTATACCCTCGTGGTGGAGGGCGCGCGAGGTCTCGCATTAAAAAAGGATTACTCCAATAAAGAAAACCCACACGTCTCGTAATAACTCTTATTATTCCTGAGTTACGGCCGCATTTTAATTAAAGTTCAAAGCCGCGCAACAATTACCGTGTGCTCCGTTTATAAATATGCACACTTGAGTCTGCGTTACTGTGTCTCAGGTACACGCCAACAGGTGTCCACCGTATTCTGTGACCGTGTGTGTGCGTGTGTGCCAACTACATATTCTATCTCATAATATCTAACGATCAACTATGATTACATTTCTTATATTGCTTGGATTATATAAAGTTCGGCAAGTAAGTATCCGTAGGGAAGATATGAGATGGAATAAAATTTTAATTTCACCCACGTGCCATGAGAAATCATATTTGACGGAGCACACTAGTAAATGAAGTGGAAAATTTAAGAATATTAATAGTTGATTTACGAATCATTAAAAACGAATGTGTAAGCAGACATTCGAGTTAATGACGAATGTTAAAATAGAGTCGATGTATAGCATGTGCAACGCACACAAACACACACAGGCACAGAGAGTGAAAAGTTCGTGGTCGCGCGCGTGCTATAGTGTATAAAGATCAAAAAGAATCTAAGCGTCCGTCCGGTGATTCTGGAACAACAACGTGCTATTAAACGCAACAACGATTGCGCTTCTGTTTTACGCTCATAAAACGTTGCGCGCCCTGGAATACAAACGTGCACATGTACACCGTCGCGGCGCACACCTTTGATGTGAAGGAATTAACGACGGGCCGCACCAGGATGCGGTCTCGCCGACGGCCATCTGGCGGCCACTTCAAACAGACGCTGCACCACGGAGCATGTTGGCCTGGCCACCTAATCCCTTGATGGATGACGTCGCGCAGCCAGGTCTCATCCGACGCACGCCATTTAACGTGATGCGCACAGAACGGACGCCAGCGCCGAGACGAATCGCCACGCGCCAACGTCGAAGGGTGCCGGTGACGCGTCCAAAGTCGTTGAATTGAACGTCGACGGTATCTGATGGCGTACGATAAGCCTGATGTATCTCGCGCATCACATCCTTGTCTAATGTGGACGCTGTTTATATTTTATCAGGCCGCCCTCTCGCTTTGGATTCAATTATTCGCATTAAGTTAAACACGCGCGCGACAAGGGAGATCTATATACATACTACAGCGGCAGCAGCAGTTGTGCTTTATTTAACGTAATAGGAAATCGTTGATGCTTTAGTTTCTCGTTATGGCAGATCAACACGCTATCCTACAATGCGTCCCTCAATCGTCATCAACCACTGTTTACATTTACAATACAATGGGAAATTATTAGTTTATTTAGCTTCAGATATGAACGCAATTACCGTTGACATGTGAACTGACTAACGTTCGATATATAATACATTACATTACAATAAGAACTATTTACTATCAACAGTACTTAGCAGCATTGATCAATAGTATTTAAAAATGCAGTTGTAATACGCTTATACATTTCATGATATAATTACTACTGTCCTTGACAATATTCCATATTATTTACAGGCGTTAATTATTGACTACATCCCTGATAGATAGGGTATATATTTAAATATAAATACATGTTGTAATGAGTATTATCACAAATCAAATTTTTACATTATACGGTAAATGCCGCGTCACTATATGTTATAATATTGTAAACTCCTATGATAAACATAATATCTGCCTGTAACTATACAAAGAAATATTGAACTAAACATTTTCGAATACTTTTTGTTAATTCAAAATACAACTGCAACGTCACGATAAATTGCATTATTGAATATGGCACAAGAGACATGTAACCACCCTTCGGAAAAAAATATAATCCATGTAGTTTTTTTTTGTTAATTCACTGGGCCAATATCTCAGGTTGGTTTTTGTGAATCTCACAACCGTATATCTGACAGTATCATTCGTTCTTCGATCGATCTATCTCGTTGGCAAGTAAGTATATCGGTGTGTGTAGAGAAGGGAATGAGGTGAGGGGGCGGGGGTAGTAGTGTATAGTATATGGAAGGATGGTTTAGAGAACTGTGCCGGATTACGGGACGGTTTCACGCGTCACTAGCGTTAATCTGCTTACCGCTGACACTGATAAGGACGAATGGCGGCAGAAGTTGTTGCGAGTCACGGGGGCTTCAGAGGTGTGCGCTTCGTGCGATGGACGGGGGCGCGTCCCCAGGGACACTACGATACCCGTAATTGATATTAAGCGTGTAGAGTGCGAGCCACTGATCGCACACACACACACACATAGGCACATACAATCTTGTTGGACATGTGTTATTGTTCGCAACTTGTGTAAGAGTGCTACCAGGAAATGAAATGATTCATTATTGTACACACAGTTACAATTGGTGTAACACGAAAACTAGCAGATTGTAAGCATTGATAGCAGAAACAGGGGCATCTCCCACTTGTATCTACAATCTATTAAGTACTTCAAATCTGTAGTGCCATATGGAGCAAAAAACTCATTATTAAAATAGAAGCAATCATTTTGGGAACTTATCTTAATAGATAAAAACAGAAGACCAACATCATAGTGGTTTATAAGTGGGAAAATAATTATATATTCTTACTTTTTTGCAATAGTAAATGTTGTGGTAAATTCTGAATTGTAAACGTTACATTATCTTGTGTGTATGATATTGTAATCGATCATATATTGAATGAGGATGTAGGTAAACGACGATGAATATTATTTGAAAGTGAATTCTAGTGACAAGCGGGTATATATTCTTTTGTCGTGGTGGGGTATTCTGATGGCAATGTGTCAAATTCGTTGACCCTTATACAACGACATCGACAACGAGAGCACACACATACATACAGACAGACAGTGTGTAAGATATACTAAGTGAGGGTTAGGGATGTACACTTACCTATATATGTATGTGTGTGCATTCAGAGATAGGTTAAAAACGACAACGTATTTCTAATAACGGTAATGACACCACAATACAGGGCAGCCGTCAGTCTGTGTTGAGCGATGGGGACCCCACGCGCGCCTATCCGTCACTTCGTTATGACAACAGCGATTCTTTACACATCACACAGATTGTGCAACGTTGATTATACATACATACGTGCATGCAGTAGTGTACAGCAGAGTAAACAGACAGACAGACAGACGGTCTGTTGGACGGACATAGAGAGGTGGAGAAGTGCAAGCGGGGGATATACATCACCTCGCTAGGTACAACAGGGAGCAGAGGAAGATGCAGCAGCAACCAACAACTACCACAGCAGCAGATGTTATCGCGTTGATGCGGGTGACGCGCGCGACGCTCGTCTGCCCGCCAGGAGGTCAAGAATGCCCTGGCCACGGCCACACCTGACCCATGCAGTCATCAATGGAACACATCTGAACCGGTCCATCGCTACACGTACACATATGTACATTCATGTATGTGATTTGTTTATTAATAATTGGCCGAACGAAACGGAACGAGTAGTTTGAATAAATTTCAATAAGTCATAAATGTTAGTACTCTCACAAACAATATATGTGTATGTGTACTATAGTCGCCATCATGTTCCTTTCGTTAACGACTGTACAGCGAGATTATGTGTGTGTGAGAGAGAGAGAAGATATATACGTGCTAGGTGGTAGTTACAAACTACATGTAACAACCACTATACTTGAATATGCATATACATACAAGCACAGAGTATAGTGGACTCGAGTCAGTAGTTTGATTAAATCCGGCATGCTGTCTCAGAACAGAACAAGCACGTAATTCAATACATGAACTGAATGAAATAAACAAATATGGCGGGCCGCGCGACCACCGCAAATTCAACTCGACTCGACAGCCGTGGTCCATGGCTGATTCGATTTGTACATAAGATTTGTATCCGGACGATAAATCAAACACTGGTACACACAGGTCAGCTAGTAACGTGTGCCTGTGTATGTGGCGCCCAACAGTAGCCGTGCACACATACATACATACATACATGTGTATGTATGTATGTGCGTGTGTGTGTATTTCACTCAACTGCACTACATATTAGTTTTTTAACTATCGCGTGTACATACATGTACATGGCAACCTGTAATATCATACATACATGCTACCCTTGTTACTTAATAATTAGAACACAAAATGGCGGTCGCGTGTCTAATACTTTTAGAATGGCAGAGTTAAGAAATAAAACGACGACGACGACAACGATGTGTGTGTGTGTGTGTTGAGGGTTTGAGGTGACGCCTTTTTGGCTTTTGACAAATATCAGTTGGAACGACAGAGCGTCGGTGAGAATCTGTCGCTGGCGCCGGCGGCGAACCGTAAAATTGGATCCGGAAAAGGGCGAGTGTGTCTGTCGATGCAATACCGTCGCAACTGCAGTGATGCGGCACGGATATACTCCTTATCATACGGCGGGGGTAGCTAATATATATGTACATACATATATACATGAGAGACACCAGTGTGTGTGTGTGTGTGTGTGTGTGTATAAACGTCGCACTGGAGAATCGCGAGTTGGGCACGATGACAAGTGACAAACAACATCGCCCACGGTGCTAGATAACACCAGTACAGTTGTCACTAGAACACATACATATAAACATAACGAGAGAACCACTAGCATATACTCTAACTTCCTACCCCGCTACCCCACACCTTGGGGTTACCGAGTTTCACCCTTGCTACCAGCACCGCTGGTCCCTTCATTCCGGATAATTGCGCTCAAGTTGCGGTTGTGAGCGCTGATAAACAATGGGAGAGAATTTGTATAATGCGTCGTCTCCGGGGTCGGATGGAGCTTATCTCTGCAATGAAACGAGCGGCACAAAGTTTGTCGCCATCCGTTACGGCCACCGCGTCGTCGTCGTCGTCGTCGCCGGTCCGTGAGCAGGCGTGGAGATGCCGGCGGCCGTGCTAATGGTCGCCGGTATCATCGCGCGGTGCTGCTCGACTGCCCCCGGGCCCATCTCCAAGATTATATACCCGTTACACACACACACACACACACACACACAGAGTGCCAAACTATACAGGCACATTCACTTGAATCTCCGTAACTCTCTCTCTCTGTTTCAAGTTGTTCCATAATTTAACACAGTCACCTCGTGCAGCTACTACTACTTCTACTGCTAGAGTAAAAGAAGGTGTAAAATAACAGCAGCTCAGGGAGGCCCTGTTATAAGGTAGCTCCCCTCGGAGACGCTGCCCACGAACACACCACAGTCAACCCGGCAGCCACAGTGAATTATTGCCGAGTATTATGTTACTGTCGTTTTTACGGCGCAACGAGATAAAAATTAACAGCGCCGAATAAATTATTCAAGCAATTTTCATTTTGAAAAAAAAAACACAACAAAAAAAAATTTATCACACAGATGACGTTGTACGTGCACACGCGCGAAAAATATGTTTTATGTTTGAGAACGGTTTTGTATTTTTCATTGCGGATCGGATCGCTTTTCAATGACACGTATAAATGTTTGGTCGAGATTATTTATTTGCGAGCTTTATGATCCGGGTTCGTCTGATAATTTATTAATAACTGTGTGCTGGTATTGTATACGCCTTTGGTCAGTTTGGCGAAATAGATTTCAACCAATCAGGCAACCCCTTGACATTACAGATGGATAATAGACATGTATGCAGGGTGAAGTGAAGAGTATCTACACCTCAGTACTGGCTGCAGCACATCTGTAACTTTATATATTTAGTTGTGCAGCACGGCGGGAGATTCACAACCTAGAGCGCATCAATCCTTGGCGAGTGACATTGCTGGGCCGGCTGTATGCTTATCAATCTATACTGCTACTTATTACCTACGTACCTACATACATACATATATATATATATATATATATATATAACAACTGTATATAAGTGGAGAGGTTATGGACCGTGACGGACAGATGGGCCGAGACACAGCGGGACGTCGGTTGACCAGTGTCCACACTGGCTCGCGCCTCTTCAAGTGAGTCATCATCACACTACATAGTACACAGTACTACTCTACAGTACAAACAGGGTACAACATACACAGACATAGACACATTGTAGTAGAGAGATGGGCGACACCACAGCTGCCCAGAGTTCGTCCCGCATAAATCTGTACTGGACGCCTGGGTAGACAATTCACGATGCGACCGCAATCGCGCGACCGGCCTTGCTCTGACAAACGGCCGCCGGATATGGTTCGCGCACCCCTGATAAATGGACAACGATTATTCTCTCCGCTGTATAGTTATGAGTGGTGTTTTCTAGTTCTATACCCGTTAACTGCACATACATACACATGTATAAGCATGCTTGTATATATGTAGGTACGTTTGACACTTACCAAACCACTTTACTGATGTAGTTTTTACCAATGCATGTCTCTGTCTGTCTGTCTGTACATATAAGAAGAGACGAGAGAGAGAGCTGGACTATGTTAATACGTGAATAAGAGTGCGCGTGTGCGCGCGCACGTCGGTTAACGATATACGATTATAATTGCTGCTATCAATCCAACGGTGGTTTGCGACTGTAGTACGGACCGGAACCGGCCCATTATGCTGATTGATTTCATTTCTTTTGTGAACAAAAAGCGGTCCGGTTATTAAAAATTATCACTTGCTCTGCCGGTCTTGGTCATTAGGGCCCTCAAATAAATTAACACGATCAATCAAACGACGGGAAAAAGCCAACGTTTTCGGTAGAAGAGGCCGGCTGCTGTTCATCAAGCACTCAGAGAGCATCAGATCCCCTTGGGCAGGTATCAGCATTACTTACTTGTTATACACCGTTATACGCACTTACATATACACTTGGATATGTACAGGACCGTATTACTAAAACATCTTAACCATTCAGTCATTCGTATAGTATACAGGGTATATTTGTTTCGGTTCTATTTGAAACATGTATTCATTTAGAAGAACGAAGATTAAATTAAAGACGGTTTCTTTCTATACGACATTAAATGTTCACAGTCCCATAGCAAATTTCTAGTGTTTTATCACTTTATAGAAACTTTACTAACCTCTGTATCAAGTGGCCAATGGTATATCAGCTAATGGCATGGCTCTAACAGAAATCTAAAAACCGTTCATAACGTGTTCCTGTATGTTTGTGTCTGGTACCTGTCTATACATGTAGATAAGGGACACTTGCCATCATTTAGGCGACTCATCTACTGGCAGTAGACATAAGAGGTAGATAAAAGCTTGCTTCGGTGTATATTATCACTATTGCCGCTGCAGCAGTAACAGCAGCATTAGTACCCTCTACTTACATATACAGGAGTAACATGTGTAATGTAAGATGGCCACGTGCGTGGACGATATCTGTGACAGTTGCCAGTCTTAGTCCCTTGAAAGTAGACAACGTAATATCGGCGTAATTGCCCTGGGCACGCGTTCACCTCTGGGGATCAGCCAAACATAGGGCACCCTACACCAGGTTCATTTACTCACAAAGATATCGACAGTTTTGTTGTTATCAAGTTTTTAATTTACCTTCCATGCAAAGTAAGGTTTGTTAAACAAGGCATATGGTTGTTGGTTGCGATGTGTATTTAATGTGATACATGAGTTATGTTTTGCTAGAGAATATTCCAACATCACGGTTACGTTATTTGGTAGCCTTGTGTAGTATGTTCACATGACGATGGTGATGTTGGCAAGCAGTGGTACAATCTCAGTTTGATGTATGGAAAATTTGCGAGTGTACGTTTTCATATATTCGGAATATGGTAACAGGGTCGGTCGGGGGCGCGATATGTCTCTGTCGCGGCCGGTGAAATATCACCGTTGGGAAAGATTACAATCCGCTTAGCCTCGTGCACCCGCTCCTGTGCCTGCTGCCGGGCGTTTGTTACTTGCTGGAATTTATTAGGGACAACAGTGTACTAGTAGTAGTGGTGGTGGTGTATGTCTGTGCTATATGCTTCGGACTCGTTCACTCTCGCTAACACGTTTAGTGCCGTGGGTGGCCTGTGACGGATGGCACGGGTCGGCCTCTCTCTCATTAGCGCCGCTGTCCCTCCAAACACACCCTCTACTACTATTGCTAAACCATCTCCTCTTCTCTCCCGCAACTTTGCAACTCCCGAAATTCCACCACATCCGGTACGCAGCAGCGTGAGAAGAAACACAATCATTAGTCAATCAAGCCAGCCGTGTAGATAATTATTACACATCCAGCAGGGCGGAGGAATGATTCAATACGGCGCAAACTTCAAATAGAATTTAATAGTGTGTACGCGATGATGTAAGCAAATTAACCATCAAGTGTCTGCTTGTTGATGAAAGCAAGTACATTTACAACAACTCGTACATACACACATATACACACACATATGTAATGTTATGTTTGAAGCAATCCTCATACATATAAAATGTGGACTTTTTAAATTAAAAGTACGACTATATATCGAATTAAACCTGTCACAAATACATATGTAAAATTTACATTTTATTTTGTAATTAATTAAAAATGTAATGGCAACATTGGAATATACTTCCGATAATGTGTGTTTGATACATGCACACACACACATACACATCCCACGTATAAGATATTCATTATGAAGTCGATTTCATAACGTATTAAAATAATAATACGGAACGAAATTTATTTTAAATTGATCGAAAACATTTTAATTAAATATTACAAAATATTATTATATTTCAAGTGTGTATTATTTAATTTGATATGTTTTACTTTTGTGACGGGATGTTTGTAATTGAAGAACATATGTGTATAACATGAAGTTAATGTTATTGAAATGTAACGTAAGTGTTTGCATGTTCCTCGTGCAATGAATCACGCAACAGATTGTATTATAAGTATGTATGTTCAGGTAACAGACAATGAGAAATCATCTATAGCCTGGAATGGATAATCGTCGATCGCATTCCCTCGGGATGTAATTCAGAGAGTGTGTGCGTGTCATCATCGTTCGCATGGAATGGCCCTTGTACTTGGCCAGCGTCAGACTCACCGTTAATTTATTAAAACAGCATATTGTGTTCAATCGGTTTCTATTATCTGCACAGGAGTAATGTTTACCAGTCGCCTCATCTGCTAAGTATTTCGAATTAAAATGAGTGCTGTAATAATCCTCTAGTCCTCTGGGACATTTGTACTTAGGTTCGTACATAAGTTGTACACGTGACACAGTTACACACGCGAATACTTCTCTTTGATACCAAGGTACACTGTACTTTTTTCTGTGTGCGCTGTGGCGACATATAGAAACACTACTACTATTATATGTACTTGTGTGTAACTAAGCACTGGATTTATCTACCAATGTGAGCAGTTCTCCGGCGACGTGAGATCGTATTGGCTCCGGTCAACAATGCTCCGGAAGAATCAATTAGGCGTGCGAGGCGGTGAGGTACGGCGCGTCTTGAACGGATGTGACGGCGACGCGTCCATTAGGCGGGCGAGGTCCCCCCGATTAGCGGACAAATCACGCGTCCCCCGAGGGAGACGACCGAGACTTATGCGCTGCCGTTACGCCGCACGATTTACGACGCTCGGACGTCACTGGGGACGGTTTTGTTTTCCGGTTCGATTCGTTTAGCGATCGCGTGCCACGTTTAAACGTTCACTCTTCTTAAATGAACGCGGATGGCCTGGCGTTTTTAAATAAATGGAAACAATGCCTTACTCGTGTGCTCCGAGTGTCGTCAAGGGAGTTTCATTTGTATCACAAACATTTGTATAAAAAAAAAGTTACTCGTATCTATAACAGAGATATATATGTATTTACCCAGCTATGTATGTACAGGTATATACACATGAACCAAAAACGATTAGGTACACACGCTGTGTGAAATAACATTAAAAGTGAATCCATAATTATCTACCTCAGCATACGGTAATAACAGAGGGTCCCGGAGTATTTTCGTCAACCTATATTTACTTGTTCATTTTTTCTGGCTACGAGACGATGGTGAAGACACTCAGCACTTAAATGATTGCTTCGTTGTCAGCTGTCACACATGTGTGCAACTCACATGTCACAACATAACTTACCGGCCAATTAAAACATCCAAACATACACATAGCGCGTGTATGTTACAGTTTACATGTATCTGTACAGCGATAATATTGAAAATAAAATTCACGCATGAATATATATATATGTATATACAGAACAATTACGCACGTGGATGAATACGTATACTTACTTGGCTCTGCTATAAGCCAGAATGTGGGATGGGAGGGTGAGTATACTGTATTGGGGTTGTAGAACGACCCCTAGGAGAAACAACGTTTATTCCATTGCCCGAGACGACGACGTCGAGTGGGTATTTTGAAGTAATATAAAATTATGTTATTGTCAATAAATACAGGTAGACGTTGTCAGTGCTGCGTTCAAGCGGTAGCGGTGAGAACGCTACGGTAGAAATGACAGCACACGGGCAGAGGGAGGGGAGAGGCCAGAGAACAAGGCATGTTACGTTGCCCCACCCCGGCCGGAGGCGGAGTCTACAGTGACACGCCTACTCCGGTGGCTCGCGGATGAACAAACAGCAGGGAAATAATGAGACCGCGAGCAGATAAAAGAAAACACAAGCCTTCCAAGGCAAGGGGCCCGCCCAGGTGTCCGCTGTTTCTCGAATCCCCTTCCCCCTCACCCACAATACACAACAGTATGGATAGAGCGTTCTCTGGACCGGTAGCGCGCGGCGCTGTCAGCAAGCGTTCGCTCCCCGCTAGTCCACGAAAAATGGCAGCGGCAGCATCTTCCACGCGTGAGAGTCAGTCTGACGCTGGACATCGCGACGTCTGCACATACGCGGTGGTGCACGGCAGCGTTGTCTCTTGAATCAATTACCAACTACTTGAGAGTTCGTAGCTTGCACATACAGACACAAGCGTATACTCTCACACATATACAACAAGCTTCTGTACTTGTAGTAGTAGTACTTGCACATATATATACACACACACAGGGTGTATGTATGTATATACGTGTGTGTTTGTGTAAGCGAGACGAAGGTTTGCACCGCCCGAGTAACGCCCTGTCGGCACCCGCGGAGTGGGAGTCAACCAATCTGCGGCCGCACACATACCATATCACAGTAATCTCGTTAAATGTGAGTCAAAAGATCCTAAATATTCATTCTGTCAAAACATCTCGCCTCTGTTCATGCCGAAGTGCGCGCGTGTGATGTCCCGGCGGCAGGATTGCCACCACCGCCGCCGTCGTCGTCGTCAGCACCTGTATCAAACGTCAGCATCGTCGTCGCCGTCGTCGTCAGCGTAATAACATACATACATATATATAACACAGGAACTGTATACACATATAATTACCTGTAGCCTGAGACATACGGATAATAGATACGGGTAGTTGTAATATAGTTTGACAGTTGACAATATACGTGAATATAACAATTATACGGTGTGTGCAAAACGTGTTCAATGGACGAACTTGTCGACAACTGTACTATGCGGCCTTGTGCCACGGACTTCTCCATAGCTGCCATCATGTCCCGCCATGGACGAGCACGAGCAGCCCGGTGTCGAGATCAACACCATCAGCCACCGTCCTCCAACACCATAGAACCACTAGGTGAGAATTAATAATAACAATAATAATTATATATCCAAACATATACACACAGACACACGTACTCGTATATATGAGTGTATATGCAGCAATTATTACATATAAAGTTATTAAACAATGATTCTAGTCTAATCGTGTGTGTATATTGATATCGAATACTAGTGATGAGCATGTGGCGTTTGATCTCGGGGCGACGGAGCGCAGACATATCATCCATTGCTTGCGGTTTAGGCCTGTGACCGCAGGCTCGGCTTGTAATTGAGGTCTTTTATCGCAGAAACCGCGCTATAATATAGTCGATAAGTGGTCACGTTCGTGCATTCAGCGCTCAGGATATCACACAGGACGCGAACGTTCCATGCCACACTGTTTTACCCCAAAATAACACCGTCAGCCACGACTGCGCACTCGCCACTCAACCAACCAAAGGTTAACCACCACCACCACTACAGCAGCACACACACAAATTATTTGACAACCTAACTCTTATACATTTTAGTCATTATAACATATTACTCGAAATTAGAATGACACTAACATTCTGAATAAATATAAATTGTTTATCTCACGGCATATAATAATCCAGCTAACTAATCACTTTGCTTTTCACATTACAGATTCGTGTTTAGATGAATTAAACAACACAAAAATAAAAAACAAAGTGCCTTTTTTGTGTCAATTATACGAGTTAACAGCTGTAACGTAATTAGAAATAGAAGGGCATATCACATACCTTACAATAACATGTAATAATATATATAATTTAACACTATCACAATTATAATCTAAAATAACATAATTACCGCGCGCGGACATACATATATTGTCCGTTGTTGATAAAGTAAATAGATAATGACATATGAGAAAAAACATCAACACAACACTTGTATGTAACATCTATCATTTAGTTCTGTATTGTCTCTTCAGCCAGTCAGAATCATTGGTTGAAGAATAAAATGTCAAGTTTGAAACTTGTCATTGAAGGGAGTCAAATGCCGTGATTATAATGAAATATTTAACAAAGCGACCAACGGTAGTACTGGGGTAATTCAATATAGCATTCGGCAAATGATTACGTTATTGAATTGAATTTGAAACGTTTTTATTACGTACAAGTATTTGTATACACTTATTTACCTAACCGTACGTTCATTCATTGTTTTTAAAGAGAATAACGTTAGAAATTATTGTCACCATAAATAAATATTTTACTAGTGTCTGGTGCAAAAATAGTTCTAATCTGTTTATAGTTGCTACACATAAAATGTATGTTCGGAAGATAAGTCTGTATATTTTATGTGAAACTGCCTATTGTTTTTTACAGCGGACATGTGAAATAATGAAAACCATTAATCTTTTAAAACATTCTGTCTGTGTTAAAAATTACTGTGTTTTTTAAATCTTTTATAGTTTCCTGTGAATTTCTATAAATCATAATGGTACTTCATATATTACATGCATGCGTTCTTGTCTAGAAACTGTTGTAGTTACAAGCTTGTTCTTTCAATAGATTATGCGAGTTTTAAATTATGATCAAAGCATTGCGTTAGCATGTTAGTTAGCTACTGTGTAGTGCTGACAATTCTCTTTAGAATTAACTTATAGTTAAAATGTAACACATTCTCTTATATTTTATAAACAATCTTCTTACCAATTCAAACAAAAATTCTTGTCTACCTACAAGACATAAATGTAAAATTAATTTATACATTGTAGAAAATATGTAGACAATTTTAGAATAAATTTATTATGAATTTAAATTAGGAATATGAAACATTTCCCAAGCAGAGAATTTCTAATAAACATAAAACAATATATTGATTATCTTAAGTGTTACTGTACTGTATATTCCATCAATTAATAATTGAAAGTAGCACATTAAAAATCAAGACTTCTGCTATAAATAAGTTGACATATCATTTATAGGCATATCCTATTAATATTAGAATTCATAAATAATTCTAAATGTAGCCATAAAATACAATTAACATAATCCATGTGAGATGTTTTTATTATTGTTTTTTTACTGCTATTAAATCTGTTTCTAATTGTTAAACGTTCATTAAATATTTATGCAATAGTATTTCCTATATTGGTGCTACGATGGCATAATATAAAATGTTTTCTCTATAATTGGAATTATTGATTTCAAAATAGATAAATCTATAAGTTAAGTTATGCATCATTTAAATGATAAATAAACATATTAATGTAGAATAGAAATTATCTACAGATGTTTTCTTACGACGGGAAAAAATAACAGTTTTGCAAATCATTTTTCGTATTCACATCAACAAAGAGAAAGAAAAAAATCAACGCCGTGTTTCATTTCATATCTTGAAACCTACCACAGTTCTGTTTTGAAAATATGTCAAGTATATTGTAAAACAAACATGCAAGAAAGAACAAATGGTTGAGAGTAGTGTTTTGAACGAACGGTAGCGCCTGAAGTTCATTCAGCTTTTGGAGTTGATGGTGTGGTAGATTTGTGGTGTGTGCCATGAAACGTGATCGAGCGTGCCAAATGTTGAACACAAGCGGACCAATATCTATTAGGCCGGGGGTACCTTTACTTTAGGTAAATGTTGTTCAATTTAAAAAGCGTTTCAGTGCAAGATAAACATCTTCTTAAAGAATACATCGGTCCCGAGCTGTTATACACACACACATGCATAGGTAGAGATAGTCAGACAGTAGACAGACAGACAGACACTATATGTAGTATGTGTATGTTTGTACACATACACATACATATTCGTATAGTATAGAGACGGGCAGGTACCCATTATGATATATCCGCGCATTGTGTCGGATTAAACGCGGGCGTGCCGTTGCGTCCCCCGTGTGTAAATACCGGGGGCGCCTTGTCCGCCTACTAGGCGACAGGCGCGGCCTGGCCCCGCAATTGCCGTCTTGACAACTTGCGCACCGTTAACGAATATATTCATCCATCGTCCGCTTTTTCTATCTTATTTTTAGCCCGAGATTATACCTGATTTTTTGCACTGTAATTTCAAAAAATTTCTAAGTAAACATTTCTTCAACTAACTGTTTAAATAAATTTACAGATTTTGTAAACGTAATTGAAAGAAAATAATGGTCTTGTGGAAAGAAATCTGGATGAATATTGGTACAAAATATCTAATAATATTCATACAAAAAATCGGTAAATGAAATACATTTTGTAGATGTGCATCTTATATAAATGTTTATGCTTCAAATATATTTAAAATTAAAAATATAGAAATTGCACCTGTATACTATTTACAATGATATTTAAATAATTACTAACAAGAAATAGCTAAGAAAAAAAATTATCTACTGATTATTATCTTAAACCCTTTAATCCGTGCGTAAATGCATTTATAATTTAATTGTATATCTCCAAATTCATTATTCATAACAGATGTTTTTAGTCTCGTTCATTCATATTTATAACATTCTTCATCTTGATATGAATTCATGTATTGTCTGAGACGAAACTACATCGAAATTCATTTAGCTAAAATGTTCTAAAAGAAAATCATCAAACAGAACACTGTTTGCTACTTTCTAAATGTAAATTCTCTATTTTTTAATCCCTCTGTGTGTTAATGAACTTACAATATCTAACTTAGATATCACTGTACGTAATGGTAGTTTTAAGAGACAGGGGATTTTCTTTAATGAACATGTTGTTTCAAGTTGTGATCTCGGCTGAGCCAGACCGTGTCTGATCTGCGGACCCGACTTATCTTTTAACACACCTTTATAGTTGTAGTCGGCTAGGTGACACCTATATCTACCTACTGTCGCCTGTATTTGATGTTTGCCGCCCTTGTAACTCGAAGGATTTTCGTTTTGCTTCCGCGTTCTTTTGCACTAACTAAATTATCAACTGTCTAAACAAACCAAGTTTAACTGTAGTATATATCATCACAAAAACTGTGTGAACTAAAATACGTTAATAATATTTGCAGAAATGTGAATACAACTAAATACACTTCTCAAATATATTTCTCTCTCAATAGAATATACAGTAATTAAAAACAACAGAGAAGATGCACCTTAATTACCCTTTGAAAATATAATTAAATAATAATAAAGCGTATGCAGGCAACTAAATACAATATTAATTGACTGTTACACCTAAATTGGTATATTATTTATTTTGAAATAATAAATTGCTGGTTAGATACAATTACAGATGAAATTAGAGAGCTGCTTCTATCGTCTTCTGGGTGGTAAAGTATTCTTCCACGCAGAAGGCGGTACACTGTAATTCGTCTCATCAACCATGTTCAACATTTTTTTTCCCTCCAAAGCTGGTACAGACAAGTTGAAAAATATCTTCTAAACTTCCGCTATTCGTTATGTTTAGTTTTCACTTGAGCAATTCATCTCGAGAACGAGGACGTTGTTAGATCAAATTTCAATTCTTGATATTGTATAATAGAAGTAACGCTTTTGCGAGTTTCGTACATGCTACTACTAGCTTGTCAACTTTGAACAGTTATTGTTCACTGTACATGTATATATAAAAGAAGTTAAAGAGAGCATCGGAGACAAGAAGCCGAATGTTAGTAGTACACGCACACACACACACACACAGGGAGGGAATTCAAGTACCATCGTACAGAGGCAGCCATTGTAGACGGCGTATCTGGGCTCGATGTGCGGCCAATCACTTGATGTTTTTCCCACGACAGTAAGCCGCGCGCACCCCGCCATCAGATACAAATACAAGAGCAGCAGCAGCAACAGCAACAGCAGACTCGTCGTATCGTTTCTCAGTTTGCTTTTGAAAAATAAAATCATACTTTGACAGATTGAAGCAACAGCAACAGCAGCAGCGACATTCGTGTCCAAGTTGCGTATCGAAATGTTCAGTATGCATGAAATGATTCGCGGCTGTATCGTCTGCGCGGAACACGTTGAACGGTTTGTAGCTTTGTTAGCGAACAGAGCGTGGAAAACATATCGCAGTTGTGATCTTGTATACTTTTCTATTTATAAAGAACGATGAACAATGGAACGCGACGTATTTACGGCGGCGGCTGCTGCTGGTTGCAGTGAAGATGGCCGTTGTTCTCCCAACAAACCCTGGGCTCTCTGCTTTTATAGTTTCAAATCTACGACCGGACAGAGACGAAAATCGAAAACAATGCTCAGCCAGTCAGCCAGCCGTCCGTCCGTCTCGTAATAAAATAAATAAAAACGTTCGAATGCTTAAACAATGTTGTTGTATACTGAAACGAGAATTACGAGAGAAATTTCAATTTTTCCTAATAGTTTTACACACGTTTATTATATCTATCGAGCTAAAAAAACATTTATTCTTTATGCTAAGAAAAATATAAATAACTTAATTTTGAACTGTCGTGTCAGGGACGATTTTTTATCTATTTTTCTTATTATTCTGGTGTTTGTTATAATTTCCTAGCAATATTTTATTTTTACACTTGATAATTAGTAATGCCCGTATTCTCGTTTTTATTTTTAATGTAATAATTAGTGTTAATACAAATTAATGTGTTTATTAATTAAACTATATAAAATATAGGTTAATGTTTCTATTTCACAAATAATTGATGATATTGTATTGATTTGATTTTATTTATTTAAATTAGTAAATTATTGAACTAATTATTATTTACTATACGTATAACTATAGGTTTGTTCGGCCTGCACTACCTGCTCCTAGCAAAAAGTGTAAATTGTGCTATGTTCTTTCGTTCGGTGCAATTGCCCACATAGTGTTCGTTTGTCAGTGCAAGTTGCTCTCGTTCGTATTGCACTAAGCAAGTTGCCCAGTGCTGCTGTGAACTGCACCGATCAGGTTGCTCCAGACACATTGCTCTAGTTCAGCTTGCACTGAACAAACCTTATACGTATGCATGTTTGCTTTTGCAAGAAAATATCAATCAACATCAGAGGGTGTTATATTTCAAACTACACTTTTAATTATTTAGCACGGTTTGGAATATTTTGACAGTTCTGTTTACTGTTAACTAACATGTAAATATAAACTTAATAGTGACAAAAAAATTAACTTTATAGTGATAGAGCCAGAAAAAACACTGGTGTGGTAAACATCTAAAAATCTGGAACTACCCTGCTCACACAAGTGTGTACAACATCGTGATATGGCATGTATTTTTCGTGTGATGAGTGATTAACCCTTTCGTGCATAAACAGTGGTACGTGTTTGTCGTGTGACTCGCTAATTGCGGGTGAGACGGTGGATCTGTCGGCGTGGGACTCTCGTGGTTACATACACACACAAATACACGCGTCACGCCGTGTTATCTGAACGGGTTGTGAACGATGAGTTGGGCGCCGTTCGTTAAATATACAGACAACGTGTAACAACCCCAAAACAGTGACACCATTCAAATATTCGTTAAATATTCTACATTATTTACCGAACATCAAATATATTTGCTAACGTTCGTTCTTTCAATAAGAACAGGCCAATATTACTTATGATGAATTTTTAGCATGGAAAATATTTTTATATTACTATATAAATAATTAAATATATTATCAACAACTAATACATACTAGTGAATCAAAAATATTGTCAGTATTTTATAATAAACAGCCATGACGTTAGATGTGATTATACTTTTTTCATTATGCTATTTCATTTATCGTATAAAATAGAAAAAAAAAACATTTTCTATAGCATGATTTTATAAAATTATCCTCGTTATTTAAGTCCGTATTTTAACTGTAACGTACTTCATGCGATACGATTTTTCAATGGCTACGGACAAAAAGTCAGATAGTTTTTGTATCACACATATTTTCGGATAAATGTATAATCGTTAATGTATTTTTTAGTCACGGTTTTTTTACTGAAATATATATTTATGAATAATATCCACCATATGAATAACAAGTTGTTTACAACTACAACATTCAATAGTTACACCAACAAATACAATTCACTTTGGTTTAAATCCTGTCACAAAATAACAGTATAAAAATTATTCACTCCGCTTACCGAATTCAATTAGCTTGCTGAACGTATATCAGACACCCCTTACCCCTGCGCAGAATCTATCACAATGGGTAATATAATAAATATTACACGATGATCTGTCGGAACAATAATTGAAAAGTTGACGCGGAATATTACAGATTAAACTCGGAGAAAAAAACATAAAAAGAGACACCGAAATGTATAAATATATTACAAAGAGCAAAACAAAATATAAAGTAAACGCGTGACACATGAAAAGTGTAATACGAAAATAATGGAATCGAAACTGTGATAATGACTGTCCGAGCACGTAAGAAGTGTATGACAGCTAACCGACAGACGGACAGACACAGGGTGTTTGTGGTGGTTCATAGGTCGACCCCGAATTGACACCCAATAATAGAAATGGACACTTAAGTTAATGTCAAAATTGCATGTTACGCGTTAAAACAAGAGTCACGGCAATAAACAAGATAGCAGTTGAAATTACCTACAGATCCTATCCATATATATGTCATATGTATGTATGTATAGATTTACAAACATACGTACTATGTATTATATACGGTGGTGTACACTCACCAACAAAATCAATAAACTAATGAGCCGTTACACATCTTGTATTGATTTGTTCAACGTTCATTAATTTAGATAATGTGTTATAATAGTCGTTGCATTGAGACGTAGTTTCGATTTATATAAGGGAGATATTTGAATAAATTACCTATAGTTAACATGTGATAGTTAAATAATATATTTAACGTTTCTTCCAAATAAAATAGATTAATTTTTTAAGACCAATGAAACTTTATAGTTACTTTTTGGTTGATTAATTTTTTTTCAGACAACAGGAAGAAAAACAGGTGACTATAATAAAAAGAGAAATAAAAATTTATTTTTTAAAAAGCTTAGGTGTAATAATGCTATATTCCAAATGAATGCTACATATGTATATTTAAAATAATACTTCATGTATAATGTAGTATATTTTGTATTGGACTGTACTTGCATATACAAGTGAACATCACATAAGCTTTGTTTCAACATATGTGCACTCTTCGGAGTGTTATTTTTCCATTTGACAAAATGAGCACTTTGCTGTAGTTACAAAAAAACAGAATATATAGTCTGTAAAACAAAAGTAAAAATGACTGCTTTTATGTGTTGACCATATTGTTATTATTAGGTAGGTATTATTAACGTCGTGGTTGTCGTGAAGTGTACGTATATATGTGTTCGGGTCGACATTTAGTTGGGCGTGGAAATCACCAGTTATTCACACAACTGTAGCAGAATAAATATGAAATAAATAAATGCGACTAGACGTAGTTTTACACGTACACCTGTCACAGGTAATTCAAATGTAGTGGCATGCAAATATGTTAAATTTACACGATTGCTTCTTGCTATTTGATAAAGCAATAATTTTATAGATAAACTAAATTTATTGTTTCGTTATTCTTTGAATTTGTGTAACCGTTAATTTTTAGTGATATATTTTCGCTCTTATACAGTGCATATAATAATATTTCAATTATCGCGGGAACTTCAGTTTCCAACGTGTCCTGTTCTTTCTCGTTTGTAGAAACATTCGTTAGTGAATTATGTTTCAATAATAGTGCAATGGTAACAGAACAAACAAGCATCGGTAAATAGGATTGTTGTGAAGGTCTTGCTAGCAATTAGTTGAATAGTTAAAGCGAAACAGTTTTACGTGACACCTGAAATAGAAGTCTTGTTGTAGACTGAACAGGTACTGCGTTAAGTGGTATTTTATTGTTTTACAGTCATAAAAAAACACGTCTGTTGTAACCAATATCTTGGAAAAACAGTAAATTTTATATGTAACGAAAACTTCTGTATGGCAAGGTGCAACGTAAATTAAGATATGTACATTTTGTAAACAAATTTTCAATTGACTGTTGTTGTTGTTCGTTTAATCCATTAGCGAAAAGGTTTAGAATCCATTTGCTGCAATTTAGTTTTCCATATTACAACAACAGCTCGGCAAACAAAAGGTGTATATATATAGTATATATGTATATTGAAAATACATTATGTTTGCAAATGACACGGAGCCAATGTGAATATAGTCATGTGGTTGTCTGTTTCACCATATCATATTTTATTCAGAAAATAAAGTTTTCTGTCTGTCTAACAATGATTCACAGTCGTTTAGTGTTATTTCCACATAGAAATACTGGTGTTTGTAGTCTGTAAATAATCGTATACGTTTATTTGTTAAGAATTTTCAATTTTCTACTTCTGCAAATTGTATTTGATATTTTATGAAAATTCTAAAGAGAAGTAATATCAGTGTCTTTTGATACTTGAATAATAATAACGGTAGGCTATTATATATTTATACTGTAAGAATATGCTAAAGATTATATATGATTGAGGCTAGTACATTGTCAAGTAAAATGAAAGAGTAAAAGTTGTGAAAATTATTTTAAAACAGTACGTGCAAGTGTGACTAAGGTGAAAATTTGACGTCATACAGATGTAATACAATGTTGCGGCGGATAGTTCTCGACCTTTGAAAGATCTGGCGAGAATGTGCACACGTCTATAAATGTATATAATCAAATTTAATACTGTTTTCTACACTAGGCAAAAAGCAGTTCAGTACGGAATTATTCTTAGCAGATGCACCGGCACCTATACACATATCGGAACGAATGTTGTTCAATTTAAGTAGCAATTATAGTAGCAATAAATAACAGCATGGGCTAGAAAAAGCGTAACATAAAGCACACGTTTGTTGAGTGTATGAAATGAAATGTCCGTCTGTCTGTCCGTCCGTCCGTATCTAAGTGTAACGTTTGCTCGTATAGACAGACTTGTGAGCTTTAGGGCAGGTACATACATGTACATACCGATGATTCCAGCTCTCGGTGTGTGGCTCTCGGTTGTGTTGTGTGTGGAGCCGTCATTTACATCGCATTACTCGCACGATCTCGCCGGCACATTATCCACGCGTTATCTAGATAAGATGTTATCCGGCCGGGCGATTACGCAGCCGTCAGTGGTCGAGACTTCCTGTGCCACACTCAGCAGATCACCAACGGAACAATACATACATATACCTGTATATATATATATCATATGTGTCTATACACATACCATACCTAAACTTAACTAATTAACTAACCGACTGAATCCGTGCTGTTTCTATCTCTACCTATTCTCTACCAACTTCTACATCCGTTCAAGTATATTCTCCATTCGCCGGCCATCTGTCGGAAACGGTGCCTGGGAATTTATTAGAATTATGAATATGACATCCCGGTTGCAGTGCCTCTAAACACTGTATATGCAGACCCTTTTACAAGTGAGTTTAATATCGTTATTATACAGGGAGTATTTGTCTAGAATAGTTTATACAATTCGGTGTCATCCGAGGACTTAATGAAGGAAATGTACGTATGTCAGTCTGTATTTTAGATATAATGTGTAGATTTCTTGTAAATTATGAGCAAAGACAGTTAGTTGTTAGAACCTCAATACTAGCTGCATAAAATGAATCCAGTCAACACAACTAATAATCAATAAAAGTAGAAATAAAACTATGAAATGATGTTATTTGTTCATGTTTAAATTTTACCCATAAGACAAGTAACTAACTACGTTTTGAATTGAATATGTATGCGCGTATATATCAGCTCATATAAATCATATGAATATGGTGTGCAGCACTTAAATTTGCTACTAGTGTTTTGTAACACTTATACTGTCAGCATGATTGATTTACGTTGGGTTTTTGACTGACATTAGTTAATTAGAATACACAGAGAGTTAAGTTATGGAATGGATTAGTACGCTCTGTATGAAGTGGGCGATTTTATTTAAAAATGTAGTAACATACATATACTATCTATATCTATATGCATATGTATATATATGTGTGTTTTGATGTAAAATATCCATGTGTTTGTGTTGTAGCTTGATAATGATGGTTCTATTCTATTATATATACACATATCTGTGTGTATGTGTGTGTGTGTGTGTTTATATATATATATTGTAGTCATCAGATTGGTATGGTTATACATTTTCATCCAGGTAGAACTATCGAGGCAGTTAGGTGACGTGGCATTGTGTCATTATTACATGGTAGGCATTTTGTAAAATTACAACGTGAACTAACGTGGAGCGTGCAACCAGTGATTATGAACCAAACAGAATGACAGCGTTTATTTCACATCCTGTGCATGTGTGTGTGTGTGTGTGCGAGTGAAGCGCACGAGCACCACACACTGTTGGTTCGGAACCCGGGAAGTTGGTTCTAAACCCCGGTATCTAGCAACTCCATCTCACTCGCGAATAATGACACCGAAATTAAAAATGAATAAACGTGCGCGTACACGGCTCGATTACAATCTAGCAGGCTGTGTAATTTGCCCAGTGGAAATTATATGTTGACACATGTGTCGCGCGAACAATTGTTGTATGTATGTATGGATAGATATGAACACATCAAGATCTTCCCCTGCCCCTACACCACACTATATCACATCACATGTACGGTATATGTGCACGTTAGAAGATGTGCTACCGTGATAGTCTATCATTACACTGTGCATACACAGGGAGAGAGAGAGAGAGCGAGAGAGAGTATTGTTCTAATATAACATACACAATGCCTACCCACCCATCTACCTAATTGTCATCCGAATTCAATTAAGTTATCACCGACTATCTGGAAAAGCACCATGCACCTTGAAATGATTAAAATACATACTGTGTTTGTCCGTTTTGAAAACATCGTTTATGATGTCTGGTGATACGCATTCAGAGATCGTTATCAACAGTATAACGGATGAAGATATGCGACTGAACACCATAATAATTTATGTCCGTCGAAACAGAAGGGTATATTAGTTACATATGGAATTACGTCGTCACAAAGATTTAGGTTATACTGATTTTATCTCGCGTTCTTTACACAAGAAAAAACTATAAAACTTACATACAGTGTAAAAAAATCTTTCACCTTTTGACATTCGGTTAGAAAGATATATTATACGTGGATAATAGAGAGATTTTCTGACTCAACAAGCAATTGTAATATTTTCTATTTTATTTTCCAGAGAAATTTGTGGAAACTTCAGCCTCATCGGTGACATCTACACCAGAGCCTGCAGCTGGGATGGATGGATGTACAGACACAGAAACTGGCAGAGACAGTCCTGTAGATGTATCATCTACATCGGACGGTTCTGCTTCCCAGGGAGGCACCACATCTTCAGGCGGTGGCAGACGATCACCGGCACCACCGCGGAATCCATTGCTGCAAGAACGTTGGACCAGCGAGGAACTACGAACGGTAACGTGTCATCTCGAAACCAAGGAATTATGGGATAAATTCAATGATCTTGGTACCGAGATGATTATTACAAAAACGGGCAGGTGAGCAACAATAATAACAGAAATATATTTAGTTAAAGCACTTTTTTTCGGTCGTTAACTACACCAGAAATGATGATTGTCGGGTTTTGCGAAAACTGCGTTTTTGTATTTTTTTCTTCAGCATTATAGAATAGTGGTACCCAACGAAGTATGATATTTTGAGCAGGATTAAATTAGTTGGTGTGATGGCTGCAGGCAGGGCATTTTATAGGTATCGCATTTTTAAAAAGAAATATGTAATTTGGAGGAAATAATGGAGCAACACTTTGCATCCTTTCAAAAATTACTCAACCCTACCGATATGCCTAAAGAAATATTGGAGTACCATTTTTGAAAATATTCAGCTTTACCCGAAGAAACACAACAGTTGAAAAACTGTATACATTATTGATGTATACCTGTACTTAATTGCCTGTCTTGTCTTCATTTAATGTAAAATAAACCTTTGTACATTTGACGAATTAATTAATCGCTGTAGCCTTTGTTTGTTGGCCAACATTCTTTGTCCATGTCCACATTAAAAATCTCATCAAGAAGGGACCAGGAACAATACGTAGTCTGGCGGCCGTATAGCTAAGATGCATACCACTAATAGAAACTTTGGTGCCCGTGTCGCGCATAAATCATAATAATGCGCGATCCATCACAAGCACGTCCAACGTCTTACTGACTCTAACTGACGCGCTGTGACGTTCGGGGCTACCGAGTGCGCCCGTCTGGGAAACACAACGAGAATGCGTCCAAATCTAAATGTGGATTGTCAAAAATGCATCCGCATATTGATGGGCCGGGTATTAAGTAGAGACGGTGGTCGGTCCGCGATAAATAACTCGGTGTGTATTTTCTGAAATCCTGATTGGAATCATTGACGCCCCGCCGTCATGGGACTGACATGTGCCGGTCCAATCTTATCGCTTTATAAATGTTTGTTCCATACATACATACACTCAGGTAGGTACATACCGATATACATCCATATGTGTGTGTGTGCATGTGACAAAACGACAATGGAGAACGATTGCCCAGAACGATAATCGTTTTAAAACGACTTCAATAGCTCTGTGACATTTTGTAAATGCGGCTGAGATCTGTCGGATTCAGCATGATTCGCGTAATTATTTCAATAAATAGTAACAGCTAAGATTCTTATTTGGAAATAAGTAAATAATTCTATAGTTATATGATAGATTTTCGACTATTGTCTATGACGAAATAATAGGTAAAGCACAGCGATGATACTACTTTGCGTGACTGGGACAAATGAAATTTGAATAAATGTTAGAAATGTATGGAAATAATTTACTAGACCACGTATCGATGATGAAGACACAGTTGTGTAGTAAGAAGGAATATTGAATGAATGAAATAAACAGTTCTATAAGGAAATGGCATAGTTGATAGAGCGTTGTGAATTATATACGTGAGCAGTTAATTAATAGAAAAAATGAGATTGCGTCGTGTAATCATCAATCTTCGTAGACTATAAAATGGTGCAAAAGTCATGCATTATAGGTTAAATTACAGTGAATAACGCTGTTTGGTTCGTTTTAACCGCGTTGTTCGTACCTCCCATTTCCTTCAACTGATTAATCAATCTTCTATGTTACTGGCTACCCGATCAATCTACTGCTGCCGCCGCCGCTGCTAAGATCCACCGCATTCACTGTGTTTTATTAACTCCGGTGCAAATTACTTATTAGTCCAACCTACCTAGTTTTTAACAGCCATCCTCTACGGAGGTACTTAGTTACTGTATCACTTACCTGAAATTAAAAAGAGAAATGCATTTAATATAAATGGATTAATCACTACCATCAAGCAATGCTTGCTTCTGGACTATCTATTGTAACATTTAATGAAAAGTGTTTTACACTACAAATAAAACTGTACAATGTAAACATTCACATGCAATAATTTGCACAGTGTCACTCAGTAAATTTGCTAGAGAAATGTGTATAAGTTTTGATAAATCCTGCCTATGATGGATGAGAATTATCAATGATGATGACAAGACTGCAGAGTCCATTTGTAAATATATGTATACGCGTCCGTTACTGGGTATTTGAACGTCCGACATGCCAAGGGGGTAGACTGTGTCGTTCAAGTCATACGAGAGAAGGAGAAGGTCAAGTGTTTGCCGTGGTGGAACGTGCGGCGCTGCCGTCGCACGCCACCGTCATTAGTCACGTGACGTTTATTAATGCGCGCACCTTGTGTTTAGGATTTTAACGCTGGGCATTTTTAAACAGTTCGTTTAAAGCGGGAATATATCATTCCGAGTTGATTCCGTGTTCTCCTAGTGTAGCCCGGCCATGCGCTAATTAATTTTAACAGCTCATTCCGAGCGCAACGCTCGTTTGTAGTTCGCGCCACCGCCGTCGTAAGTCATCGTCGTACGTACGCACCGCGCTGTTTTTATTAATGGGACGCCTTTGGGTACACGACGTAAATTACGAATATGCGACCACGAGACCCGTGCCGAGACCAATACTTGCTTGTAACATTCACAGCAGTGGAAGCCGCATTTTATGAACTTCATTAACGCACTGCAAATGAACTGTTTCTGTCACAGCCGATTTGGAAATACACATTATAGCACGGTCAAACAACTATGCATGTATTGTCGAAAACATACTTGAACAATCGCGTTTCAACAGGATGTACAAGTGGAGGCAGAACATTGCCAAATATTTTATTTCACATATTTTCAACAGATTTAGCTACCAACAACAAAACATTTCCTGTTGACAATGATTCACTAATGAATATGAACATAAATAACAGTAGCATGAATTCTATTATTCTTGTCTAATAATATTGGGTAGTTATTAATATAGAATTGAACAATGAGGTATTTGTAGCTATCTATGCTATGTTTACTATCAAGTGCTGAAGCAATATACACGAATCAAGAAAGAATAGTACAAGTTATAGACAGACAGACAGACAGACGGACGGAATGAGTTAGTGAGTGACTTCTGCGAAAGTCTAAATGACACTAACGAGACACCATCGTTGGTCCCGGGGGCCGTGTGAAATATGCAAAGAGCCATCAGTGTAATTGCAGTTCGAGCCCTGATCTCCACCCCCGCTCGCCCGCCCCTGTAACACCATGTCACTTGGTGTTCCTGCCGTTCACGACGCGATGCCAAGTTAATCAAATCGACGCCGTCCCGAATGACGGCGTTCGAGTCGCAACCCTGTCATGGCGCCGCTCGACGCAGACAGCCGTGAAGTCTCATTTATTAGCGGGGTAGTGGATCCCGCGGGGTACATAGGTACCACTCTCTCTCTCTCTCTCACTCTCTCTCGTGCGCGCTCGCATCCCTTGACATAATCTCATCGCCGCCACCGTGACACGAGACGTTACGCCACACGGGAAATCCGAGAGCTGCCTGATCCGACACCAGGCAGTTTCTATAATTCGCTTGTTACAAAATAACACCACGGATGCTTAATGTAATGTATTTTTAATACAAACTGACATTTTAATTCGATTTTTACGAAGATGATGGCAACGACGAATTTAAAATTCAAAACTCGCCCCTAAAAGTCAAATCAACTGACATGTTTTGGATTATTTACTCAAACACATTGACGTAAGTGAAGAAACAATTTCTATTTTGTGTTTGAAATGTGATTAGAAGTAACTGTTAAAAATAATATGGATAATGATAAATGTGTATGCATGTAAGGTTCATGTTTATTTGAAATCATGACTTATTTGTCAAATTAATTCAAGTTTATTTTGAATGTGTCAAGAGTTAGTTGTTTCTTGACGTACGTCACGACACGACGTGAAGAAACAAGAATTGTTCTCACAGACACATACAGAGAGAGAGAGAGACTGAGTGTGTTGTATGTGCTATATGAGTTATGATTCAGGTGTATGTATGTCTCGGGTTATTTTATCTGTTACAATGTGAAACATGTCGAACATTCGCAGCATCCGGGACCGCACACAGTAGCGACTGCTCAGTCCCCCGTTATTGTTGGCAATTTGGCACTTCTATAAATAAGGAGTGTCGGTGCGGCTGTGCAGGCGACAAAAACCAGTGGCGGCGACGGTGATGGCGGCGGTGGTGGCTGTTGCGACAAAAAAATCCTTAACTACCGCGAGTCAAGAGAATTAATGATGCGAAAGCTAAACGACGTTCAGGCTAAAATTAACCAGAGATTACAAAAAACATTCAATTTACACTCGACACACGTGAGAAATATCGCATCTCTCGACACACGGCTACAGTAGTAGTAGTAGCTGCAGCCAGTGGCGGCGGCAGCGTCGGCGGTCATTGGGCGGGGGCGGTAGTGGGTAACCGGAGAGACGGACATGTGCGTAAGCCCAGGATGGACCTCCCAAGCAGCAGATGTAGGGGCCGGAGGCTCGTTAGCGCTATACGAGCAGCGTCGTGTTCGCCACCGGCTGAGCCGTGCGCTCGTTACTCGGCTTGCCGACAGATTTGTGTGCGAACTCGGGGATTCTATTCCACTTCTACCCGAATATAATACAGACACACACACATACAGTACATAGCGACACCGTAGACATAGGAATGTGGCATGCAAATACACAGTAACAGAACGATACAATCTTCTTCAGATATATAATTTTGTTTTATTGAAAGAATTCAGTTGAATACAGAGAGCTGTATGCTCTCCTTTCGAATATACGTAAACGAATTACAATAAAACAGTGAAAACTGACAGATAGATAGACAGACAGACATACAGTTCAAATGTTCAAAGTGTTCCATGGGCGCTTGCGTTAATGATAATAATTAGCTGAGACGCGTGATGACGATGATGAACCAGCGAACGCTTTAATTGATTTCGTAGCGAATGAGTGATGGACTTGTACGTCATAATAACGGGGAATCATATTTCGTTACGAGGGATATACTGAGCGCGGTCGTACAGGACGTAAAGTGTAATTAAAAAACACCTTGCAAGCGCGCCAGTTAGAGAGATCATTTCTCATTTACCATCTCTCTTTCACACACACACTTCTTCTCTATTATGGTACTGTGGAACACAGAGAGACAGACAGAAAGAGACATACTTGCAACACGTCCGTTTGCGCGACATGGGCAATTGCCCGTGACGTCACGGCCCGTCGCGATGCAGGTTGCGCGAACGTGAAGCATCCGTCATTCAGCACAAGAGATACTATGTAACTATATGGTATATAGAGAGATATATATGTGCATACAGGCTTGTGTTGTGTACAGACAGAGAGACATAGAGAGTTATGTCTGTGTATATGTGATTACTAGTAATATACGCTAGATACATGGCATTGTCTCGATGTACACACAAGTCGGCACGTGAGGTAATTGGAAATGAAGGAAATGATCTGTGGCCACGTCTCCAGGAGCAATTAGGAACAGATCTGAGAAATTCACGCGCGACGCGAGAAATTGACGGAGCGAGGAGTGATCCATCAGCGAACGGCGATGGACCGCGCTCTTAGCAAATGAGCCGAGCCTCCGAGTCCACTGGCGGCAATGTTGTTTTAATTACACGCCAACGAATAAACAGGACCGGAATCACACTATTTCAATCTTGTACTTTACACAAAATTACATTTATAACTGAACAAATTATAGCTACTGTCAGCATTGACAAATTGCTAATGTTCAAATTCAATTTTTAAATCCTTTCATACAACTACGGTAGATTAAAAACTAAATATAGTTTCATGAAAATATATCTGTAAGTTTACATAAGCTCTAAATGTAATTGTTGTTGACAATGATATAAATAGTATGTATAACAGGTTATTGCATGTTAAAAGGTGGATTTTTTATAAATTTACATATTAATATGGAGTTAACCCTGTAAACGGAGTAACATCGTGTGTTATTTGCGCAACCCTCTTATTTTATGACTTATGAAAAACGTATCTTTGAAATGTAGAAACAGTGAATTGTAATTAGAAAATATCAGTGTGATAATATTTGTGTTGCAGGCGGATGTTTCCAACATTGCGTGTCTCTTTCTCTGGGATACGTCCTGAGCAACGGTACGCAGTGCTGCTGGACATCGTGCCCGTCGACAACAAGCGCTACAGGTACGCGTACCACAGGAGCTCATGGTTGGTAGCGGGTAAAGCTGATCCACCAGCTCCATGCCGTCTCTATGCTCATCCCGATTCGCCATACTCCGGTGAACAGCTACGCAAACAGGTCGTCTCCTTCGAGAAGGTGAAACTCACCAACAATGAAATGGACAAACACGGTCACGTGAGTGAAATTAATAAATTGGTGAAATATAATTGATTGTGAAATATAAGTTCAGTCAAATAATAATTATTCACGGTTGATGTGTGTTTGCTTTAGAAGTGTGTGTGCGGAGGAGCTATATGTTTGTGTCGTGTATGTCAACAGTTGGTGCTGAACTCCATGCATAAATACCAGCCAAGAATCCACCTGGTGAAACGGCCGGACGGTGCACCAGCGCATGTGGCCGACCTCGATGGGGAGGAGTACAAGACGTTCATATTCCCGGAGAGTGTGTTCACAGCGGTGACCGCCTACCAGAACCAGCTGGTGAGTACGCGGCCGCATCATTTGTATTGCTATCAGCGACGCTTGGACCGACGCCAGCCGCTTGTCCGCCTAATTGAGAGATTGCCGCGGCGAACATTGCGAGACGCGCGTAATCCGACCAAAGCATAAACATTGTCAGCCGAACTGATCCGCACACAAATCAGCTGAACTCGTGCCGCTCTCTGGATTTATTTCAATTTAAGCGTCAGCAAAACATATATACCACTACTACTAAGCATAGAAACAACCGACAACGACAGTAGTAGAGGAGACGCGCCGACATGGCCTGGACCACGGGATTTCGCTACTAATGAAATATTTACATCGGCCAAGCCAACGCGGACACGTCTAAGCCATAAAAATTATCTGCTCGTGAATCTTGTTTTTCGTAAAATAAAAAAATACACCAAATAAAATAAACAGTCGCACCGTTCTAGGCGCCTCCATGTCTTTCAATTCACGTTTTTATTCCTGGCCACGAAACTCTTTCAGTTCTACAAGTGTGTAGAGGCATATAGTTTGGGTGTGAGAAAAACCGAGAAATAGATAGATTTATTAGAGCTGACATTTTAACGTTTAAAAGGGGCCCGCAGGTTATATTTAAGAAATAATTAAACTAAAATAGCTCCACTTCGGCTATAAATCAAATAGCAAGGAGAAACTTGAACATACTGAAAACATATTTAAAGATGTGGGAATTGTAATAATGTTGTCGATGATAATATTAAGTGTAGATTATAAATTTGTAAGTCGATATTTGACAGTGTCACATAGGTATGATGTTCAGAAGACAGTGTTTTGTTTACTGTCAGTTATTATTATGTGATGGGACTGATACTGCAGGTGAATGTGGTGATTGAGCAAGAATCGTGGTATATGTTGTCGGTGCATTGGACAATTGAGTACGAGTACTGGTACTGACGACGGTGATGGTGGTGGTGGTGCTGCTGAAGTCGACAGTGCTATTTATACAAAGACCTTTTCACCGCAATGCGACCGGCGTATTTCTCATCTCATCTCGGCGGAACGGGAATGGAGAGAACATCCGACTATAATTAAATAAAACGGAATTCTGGTGATTCATAAACTGGGCGCAAAATTACGTGAACTCCGTGAGATGAATGTGCTGCTGCCGCCCCGCGGCAAAGGCTCCGTAAATATGAGATTAGTTTCGCGTAAAATAATGAAAGGCACCATATCGAATCGCTCAAAGGAACAAGAAACATGGGTGCGCATTTACATTAGCGGGGTAAAGTGCGGTATGTAGTATGAATTAGCCAACAGGCCGGGAGAAAAGAGATTTACCTACTATATACATATATGTATGTACAACTTGGATACATACATATATACATGTAACATTACATAGTGATATGTTACAGATACATTACTATGTCTGTCGGCTTGCTCCAGATGTTGGCTGCTTCGCGCGTCGAGTAGCGTTCCGGGCCAAAGTAAACATAAATAATAGTTTTTAAATGAGACAGGACGTTTCACACGGGCCGCGTGTGTGGCGGGACACATGATGCGATGCGCCTGTCGAGTGACTGATTGCTACACGCACTACTTCGGTAACGTTCGGCTTACTTACGTCGTGTCTCTTCGCTGTGCGAGAATGTGTATATGATGTATGGGTGCACCCGGGGGTGTCCACATTCCACTGTGGGGTACGGGGTACAGTCAGCTCCCCCAGCCCCCCTGTGCGGAGATAATTGGCCCACCCCGGGAGCCCCAAGTCACTGTTTGCTGTGCACGGCAGGGCGCCACCGCACCAGGCCACCATTGTGTATCTCATCATCATCATACGAGCCCCAACCAACGCACCAACACACCAATAATAACAATATTCTCTCATACATACACGCATAAATATACACACAGCTTAGCTCTAACCACGTATTATACCTTTGTTACAGATCACCAAACTCAAAATCGACAGTAATCCGTTCGCAAAGGGATTCCGTGACTCCTCTCGGCTCACAGAGTTTGAAAGGTGAGCGAGTAACTGACTTACATACGTATATACGATGCACTACACATGATTATAACAGTGTGTTTAATGTTCCCGTTCACTCTGTTGTAGGGAGACGATGGAATCTATGCTTGCGGAACAACACTACCTGCGCTCGCCACTCAGACCATTCGGTGATCTGGATCAACACAACAACAACCTCAGTCTAGAGGAAAAAGCGTTGTTAGCAGCGAGATCGCAGTTATTCCTGAGAGCAGCAGCAGCCGCCGCAGCTGGACCGTACGGACCTCTCGTCAACACGATGGGTTCATTGTACCATCCCTCGCATCATCCACACCCGCATCACCAGCCGCCTCCTGGTGGAGGCGGTGGAGGAGCCGGCATGACTGGTGCTGGTGGTTCGTCTGGTCTTCCGCCAGGGATGTTATGGAGCCAGTGGGCATGTCTAGGCCCGTCATTGCTCGCCGCACACCAGCATCATCAGCAGCAGCTCGCGGCAGCAGCAGTAGCAGCGGCTGCGGCGGCGGCTGCCGCCTCCACGGGTGCGGGTGGCGTTCCGCATCAGATGCCGTCACCACCGGCGTTAGCCAGGCCATTGGCCCAGCACCGGTATTCACCGTACGCGACGACTCCGTCGTCCATGCACCACCGTACCTCGCCGCCCGTATCATCGCCGGATACGAGTCTACGGGATGCTCCGGACCCGGACCTATCACCGCACCACAGCCCCGCTTCGTAGTGAAGCGTCAGTGCCCCGCTACTGTGATGTGCGCATACAATAATGTACATATATAATAAATAATTTATTATTATTATCCTCTGTATAAATATCGNTTATTATTATTAATTATATTATATTATGATTATTATAATTGCTATTACGTGCAGCTTCAGAAACTTTGTAATAATTAAGAAAGAATAATTATGTTTATGTCACGAAATGTTCAACTTTCACTTATCATACATACACATCTATTATTAGCTGCTGGATGTACATATTAGATATACATACAAGAATGGATGGACGGGTGTATTGTTGTGGAATGAAAGTGTTTGTTGTTGTTGTGTGTGTGCTGTATGCTGAGGTTCGCGTCGTCACGCTGCACTACGCTACTCGCGACAGGTGCACGCGCGTGACAAATGCGCACCACGTCTCCGCGACCGGCCCGAGATCCCGCGGATGAAAGGAGAACATAAATATTTTGTCGGTGATTAATGTGCGGGGTCCGGTGCGGTGCGAGGTGGTGCGGGGCGGAAGCCCGACAGCCTAATGTGCCGTGTGATTGATGGGACCACCAGATGAAGAAATGTCTCCGGGACATATCGAGTGAAAGATAATTATCATTGTGCAGAGGACCAAGAGAAAGAGAGAGGACCAAGAGAAGAGGCACGACAACAACAGTACACTTGAGCGAACTATACTTGTATATACATGTAGTATATGTGTATGTATCAGTGTATACATCTGCGATATATCTGTGTGTGTGTGTGTGTGTGTGTGATTGTTCGCTGTTTTATCCAGGCACGCGGCACTCCATCGCCCGAGGATTATTAATTATTGTACAGTCGATCGGAAGGTCGAGCGTGAAATGCGTCGGTCACCGCTAATTATCCAGCCGTACATGACGATTCCATACATGTGAAAGCATAATATACTCGTACCCGTAGTACTTATTTGTGGTAAGTTAACGTACACACATGCGTGTGTGTGTGTACGTAGTACTAAGTCATAAAGCGTACATGATGCACGCCTTGTTTTGCCCGTGCACAAGGAGAAGGCCGATCTCGTAAATCAAGCGGCTGCATTCAAGAACGTAATGGGCGACTAATGATCTGAGCAAAGTCTGCAGAGTTAGCTACTGGCGCGTCACCTGCAGGTACATGCATGCATATACATACATACGTACGTACATATAGGTAGTATTATAGTGCACCACATCAACTCTGCTGGCGTGTAGTGTGCGCGACGATCCGAGGTATGCATCAATCAAGTGCCAGTGACACGGTACTGCTGGACGGCATGGAATAAAAACTCAATTAAACGTTCGAGCAATAAAGGAGAGTAAATTGAAAACACGGTGGGTACAGAAGCAACGCGCGGTGGTTTTAGTTGAAGGGGTTATACAGTGTACAGATATACACACACACGGTATCCGAAACATGTGCATTGTTTAAACGATACGGCGCGTTTCATTTCACGCTAGATTAATATTGGATAAGTTATGGACAATGCGAAAGGGTGATAGATTTCCCAGAGGAACTGGCAACCCTGCCGCCACTCAATTCCATCAACGAGCTAGCGGGCACAAGCACTAGGAGTAGTGGTAGTAGATGTGAGTAGGGTAGAAGAGGAGGTAGATGCCCGGTCTATGGACGGGTGGGCGTACCGACGCCGCTCTCGCGATAGAGTGCAAAGTTGTAGCCATTAACGTCTTATCGCGCTCTCGCGAAATTGCCTCCGTATTTCTACGGTATCTCAATAATGCATCTGCCCGGGGCCATCTCGGGATTGGCCGCGTCCACCGTACACCCTCCGCGTCGCTACACCACACACACACACAGAGAGAGAGAGGTGTGATCCCGACGCTGCTTCAGCAACCAACATAGTACAGGTCCGTCGTCACACCCCTCCGCTCTCTGACAGACAATAAACTGACGGCGCACCGATAAGAAGCGCATTTCTTCACAGCACAAACACACACATACAACATGCACAACTCCAAAACAGACACACAAAGATATAAGCTTCGAACAGAAGTATCTTTACGGCCAAACAGAAGCACACATACACACGTATACACTTCAAATATAATTTACGAACTGTGTCTAAGCGACCTGCACCCGCGCGCCAACTGGTGCCACATCGCCAAATAATTCATGCACACACACATGAATATGACATGTGTATACCTACATGTACTTTTAACCTCGAATATAAATGAACCTATCATTGACAAATGCAACAGCATCTTTCCTTAGTGCCCAATGTATATGGTATGAAATATGTTGAATGAGAGAAATTCCGTTATGGCAATTAAGTGAGTATTGAGTAAGCGATATGGTGACATGCACACAGTGTAGATTGTGAAGAGAGCAGAGTGTCTACCCTCTGATACTTTGCTTGACACGTCAATCAACAGCAACAGCAGTTCCTGCCTTGTTATTTCACAATGTGAATTGTTAATTTCATTAATACAACTCCGTGTTTTACAAACTACAGTTAAACACTGACAGAATACTGTTAAATTATTTATTTTCCTGTACCAACATCGCCGCGAACTATGAATAAATAATACTATTAAAAATATGAGTTTTTTTATTTATTATTTTATTGTTAGTTGTAAAATTAAACAATTCATGTAATTATTAATTGTCATAAACAACGATTTTATTTGCCTATTAATATTGCATATGGCATAATGTTAAATTTTCAAATAGAAAAAGAAAGTAAACATATAATATATGCTCAGTTTTTCTACAGCAGGAGAAATAAAATTTAATATACCGTAAAATTAACATGTTTATAATTTTTCGCTGAATATATTAAATAGTACATACATTATTGCTTTTACTAATACATGTTATAAACAATCAGTATTTCTATTAAACAAATTGTCGGTATATGATGATATGTGCCACCCAGGATTTAATGATTTTGTGATGATGATGATGATAAATAGTTGTTTCATTTGGTTGTGATGAAATCGAGCGTCGAATTCTACGGAAACATTTGTGTAATTATCTAATCTGTGTATCGTGTGTCGAACATCGTTTATTAGTTGTTTGGAGATCACACGATAAGTGGACGATTCCATTCAGGTAGGTATATACGTACATAGTTTGAAGAATTCCTAACCTGTGTCATTACCGTGAATTATACGAGTCAAGAATCCGTGGCATTTGAACATGACGAAAATAGTAACACCTAGCTGTGTCTCTGTCATTCCGTCAACGTTTCTACTACTACTACTACTGCTACGATTGCTGCTGCTGCTGCTGTTGCTAGCACAAAAAACTACCGACTTGGAGAAACACTTATCAGCTCTGCACGTACGGTACATAAGAAATTCAGAGAGCACCGCACGTCATTCGTGTCAGATCACACCGGCAAGCACATTGTTCTTGCAAAATTCAAATGTACCACGAGCAGAAACATGTAACAGCTCGTGTACGGACATCTGTCACTGATACACCTAATATAAATATTAGTAAGTGCGAATTATTTAACACTGTGTATGTTTTTTTACAATATCAAACATATAGTACTCTTATTTCCTTATTCATAAACTAAGAAGATTTGAAAAGAAACACCAATTCAATCAGTCACATGAAACAATACAGACAAGAATAGAAATATTCCTTCAAACGTTGGTATTCTATAAAAACAATTTATGGGAAATGTTGATATACATAATATTGATGAATATACAAAGTATGACAGATGTCTGCACCAGAAATATGTTGAAGAGATGTAAGTGAAAAATAATTTGACAGAATAAGATGTATGGTTGTCAGGCGGTAGCATTTGGTCAAAAAGTATGTATATCCGATGTAAAATTGTAGATATATTTTCTGAACATATATACACATGAAAAATAAGAAGGTACCTTCACGTACATTGGAACGAATTTGTCTATGCGCATGTATAGTTATTACTAATTAGTGTAAAAAAGCTTTAATTTAATACAGGTTTTTTGTTGTTGGCATTTTTGAGCCAGATGAATGTCACTCATCATGCTGGTAACAATTCGTGCATCATTAATTTTTATTTTAACAAAAAACTTATTTTGGCTCATTTACATGGATATAATTCATAACAAAAAAAAGCTTCTATTTCTCACACTCAACAAAGTCATTTAAACAGAAAAACATTGGTTTTTTTCTAGGAATTTATATTCTGTTGATTTATAAAAAGTTTGAAAATGTATATTACTCAATATAAGAGAGACAATAGTATATTAGTTGTGTATCTGGATACTTGTTACTTGTTGGAAACTGTAATAAATCGGTTCGTTGTGAGGTGTACACCTTTCTGTTTCGGAGGCATGACGAAAGGAAAAAACGGAGCCGATGACGACTGTTTATGAGGCGGCTGCCGGAACAACGTGAACGTGCGAACGTTTCTGTATAAGCAAAGGCTAGGCGGCTACTCGGTAGTTTTGACAACAAACTTCTTTACACACTCAAAACGTTGCCAGTCGACAGCATAAAAGCGGGCATGTTTCCAGTTATTCACACTCGTGTTTTGCACTGCGGCGGCATAAGCACTAAAATACTCAGCAATATTGCTGCACTCTTGAACAGCAATATACATCGTCAGATAATACTGTCACAAGATGTCCGACAACAACACAAAGCTTGAAATCTTTGTGTGAAATAATCTAATAATAAACAACACGTTAACATATGGGAAACTTACGGATACCTAGTAAGCACTTGTGTAAAGTTTTATCTAATATTAATTCAATATTCATATTAAAACAAAATTTCTCGGTAACTTCCAAATAGAATATTACGGGAGCGATGCAAGCATACGAAATCTGCTTCCAGCCAGCGAAATGGATACAAATATGTATGTACATTTTAAAACAGAATGCAATGAAATAGCAATGATGTTATTTTGTATTTAATGTTAAGCGCTTGTAATGCAACTTGATACAATTTTTGTGAATGTTTTGTTGAATGTAATTAAGCTATGTTTCTTGTTTTAACAAGTTTGCTAATGTTTGCATCAGGTTACGGAAAATATAATATGACCGATAATACAGGTCATGGTAAAAGTTCGCATATACATACGTATATTATATGGAACTAGAGGTTTAAACTGACTCGTTTTACGAAGCGATAATTCGACGTTTTAGAGGGGCGTTCAACTTTTAAGAACTTCCGCTCCCGAAATGAGTAGTGCCCGTGTGACTGGGCTACTTGAAGTTTATGTTTTTATAACGGCGACCATGTGCATCGGCCAGGCCGAAATGTCCTTTGGCCGTTAAAACACAACAAAAAACAAACTAACAAAGAACACCCTGTCTATCGGATATATGTATGCATACATCTACCCCTTTTTCAAATACATAATTATACTTGAAATATACTAAACAGTCACATAGATCTGTACACAACATTTGTGCTGTCAATTCGTTAGGAAGATGTATCTTTCACCATCTTGCAGAATAAATGATGCGATATTTTGTCCTGTTCTAAATTAGAGTTGGAAATGAGAAATACGTAAAATATCTTCACGCTATTATTCGAGGTTGTCAAAGTGACAGAAATTCTTAACCAAAATTCACATTTCTTTTCCTCTTCCACTAAATCACTGTTGACTTTGGACGATTTATGACCAAAACAGTAAACTATTTTGTTAACTAGAAGTTGCTGTATATGTCTCTACACTTTAAATAATTTCATAAAACTAAACTATCTATTACACGCAAATATCACTAATGTGCTTTACATAACAACAAAATCTTTTTTATAATGTTATTAAAGAGTAATAATGATCAAATTATTATATTAACAAAATATGATTTCTGGTCACGAAATACTTGAATTTAATAAACATTTACTCTGGCTGGAAGGTTATCTGAAGAGGATGTCCTTGGAACATGTTTATTTGTTAGAATTATTATGCGTGCCTGTGTGTGTGTGTGTGTATTTGGTGAAATCTGGTGGGACGAGTCCATTTGAAAGTTCCGGGCAAGGGTGATTAACTGACCGCTATGGGGACATGTGTGCGCTGGCGCGCTAATTTCATTGATGGCCAGTGTGAATTTAATTGAGAGACAGTACCGCAGAGGCCGTGCATCATGGATCTCGTTCAGTTCGGTCTGGTCCAGCTTGACATCGTTAACATTTTGTGGGGTCGGGGCGATGATTAGCAACGTGCCGCAGAGGATGACGACCACCCTGAGTGTGACGGTAACCTGACACTGGGTTCAGTTATGGACCGCGCCCCCGGTCACTTGACTCCCAGACGCACGCGAGAACTTCCAGTCACCGATACACACTACATCTACTCGTGTACTACTGACCTGCCTGGCCTGGCCTGACTGACTGATGTGTTTGTATATATGTTGCTTTAAGAATTACTGCTGAATGAAGGATGTTTATTCAGTAAACCAACTCGAGCCAAGAGGGCACACAGCCTGATTGTACTCAGATAATACATAAGGATGGATTAGTAGCAGGTTACAAGAAAAAACCAACAAAATATAATGTCTAAAACTGTATCTGTATCCATTTATCATAGACAGGTTACTCTTCCGAGAGTTCTTGAAAATTCTCACACAATGTAATTTGTCCATATCCACTGCGGTGTATTCTGTTTCTGATTTATTGCAGAATAGTAATCAATGAATAACGACACTCGTACAGAGGAATAAGCTATGAATTGAAATTACGTTTACAAGTGTACATCCCTCGGTTTCTACCCCAAATCAAATAGTGACATAACAGTCACTCCTTCAGTTAGTAGTAGTTGAAATACACGATATATAGTGATCGTATAATAATTCTTCCATTCGCCGTGAGAAATGCGCAAATCATCCCTCGCGCATCCCAAAAACCGAAAACATTACAAACAATTTTCCCACATGTCCGTCGGGAGCTGTGTCGGCGACGTAACGCCGTTTTTATGACAATTCAGCGTTTGTAACAATTCCCCGATCAGTGCCAGGTCTCTGGGGGATGTCCGTGACAGGCCTTTACGTTGTAGCTACTGCTACAGCTACTGCTATTGCTATTGGGAATGAAAGACAGCTAACATGCCCGTCTGTACGTGTGTATGTGTGAGGTCTCAGGCGATGTTTCGGGAAATGGAACGAGCTGCGATTTATTGAGCCTGGAGCGAGGCTAATTGGGTTGCGCGGAGAGACCGACATGTTTCCGGCTGCCGAATAACTCTGTGCCGGATGCAGTTGTGGTGGCGCTGTCTACTGGGAGAGGCGGTACTCATTCACACTCCGACACCAACATCATCATCATACCATCATTATCATTATCGACACCAATGATAATACCTGTTCGCAAATGTTCGAAACTTTTTTCGTTGCATTTTAACAGCTGTCGCACATACGGGCAGTGCGACAAATTTTTCACATTCAACCATATGTGATTTCATATAGGAAATTGTAATTATGATTATGTATTACATTTTCATAATAATCATATGTATAATCTTCAATGGTTACAAAAGATAGCAATGTTCTTTCAGAAAGATCGAATAAAAAAAACTAAAGACAAAGAAACTAGAAGACACATTAAGTTGTGTAAGAGGAAATTATAGAAATTAGTACTTGCGGTGTTTATCAAAGTTGACTACATGTACGTATGTACGGATGTAGACGGAGGTAATATATAATTTTACTACTGTTAAATTACTGTAAAACACTTTTGAAATATTAAAGAAAGTTCTCCTCTCTTTGATATTTAATTCATACCAGGTAATAAAATAAAAACTAATAAATGTAAATACATAGTTTAATTTCATAGTAGAACCCGGTTAGTATATGATGGGGTTAATATACTTAAACTGTAAAACGAATTTTTTTCTGCTACCATCATTTGTAGTAATAATACCCGTATGTTAATTGTGGTACATTTTTTCAATTGTCATACTTTTATTATCTAGAAATTCTGTGAACCTGTTCGTGGGTAAAAGTTGCAGAATTAAATACAGTTACTCTAGATATTTACGGCCATGCTGTAAGGATATTAAATGCACGTAATTATTGTTCAATTTAAACTAAACATTTTGTAATTATTTCCATAAATGTAGTAGCTACCAATTACTACAGGTACGAGCCATACATTACATTACATTATACTAATGGAATGTGCAATGACACTCACGCGATTTCGGCACAGACATGTTCTGTACATAACAGTGCAGCCGTATTCTCACTTAAATATACTACAGGCAAACATAGCCAGTTATACATACAAGCAATATATGTAAAATTACCGAATTATACCTCTTGTAAAATTAACAAAATCTCATTTCAAATATCATAAGTAGTAGAGTTGTCGAATACATAATTTTATTCAGACAAATATCGATGGGATCTCTGCGCAAACAAGGGTAGGTATTTAGTGGCACAGTTTGTTGTTCGCACCTCCGCCACTGTGTTTGCTGGTCCGGGTAGCATTCGGACTGGCAGCTGGGCCGGTTGGTTGCACGTCAACCGGGTCATTTGCAGCGGGAATTCGGGCGGCGGCAGCTCATATTTCCATATTTAGTGGTTTCGGGGCGCGGTGCCGGTGACGTTGAACAGTGCAGAGGAGAGGAGAGGAGAGAGAACGAGAGCGTTGGAGTGCGTGGGTGCTTGTGTGCCAATTCAATCTACACAGCCAGGGGCGGAACTGTTTTTCCCTATACGTGGCGAATTATTTATTGGATAACAGGGACGGCAGTGCGGGCGCGAGCATCATGTTTACGACGGGGTGTTCACGTTCGATTTTTTTTACCAGGCCGCGCGTGTAATAACATAAGGGGGGCGCGCGCTCTCGCGAGTGTGAAATGTGAGCGCCGTAACATACCCTTCCGTCTCTTCAGAACATGTATATATACGTGTATATATATACATATGAGTTTACAGCATCACGCATTCAAAGCTGATAGACCGTGTCTCACAAGGAGATGTAACATATTTGTCCTTGGGGTGCATGCACCTTATACACTCAATAACAATTGACAAACGATTTTTGTTGATATTCTTTGTTAAAATGCAAGCAACATTACACTAGTGTATAAAACAGACTCTACAATTGAAAGATTGTCAAATGTTCAGTTTGAAATGAGTAAATAAAAAATAAAAGTGTAGTGTAATTATGCGAGTAACTTATGTTTCGTGCCAGCAGTATATGTAAATATATAATACACCGCCTCACACACACACACTGTAAGGATGTAATGATATAAAGTTTTTAGTAATATACAGTGGATGTGTCAAGTAATTTTACCCAAGTAATTAATTACACGTACCGCGGAACATATATCATTTCACTTACGATTTGATGACATGTTGCAAATAGCGTTTTAAGTGACATTCTATCAGATAGAGTTGTTTGCGTTCAAATATAAAGCGTCGCTTATATGCAGGACTCTGAGAAGCATATTTAATTTTCTTTCTTCTTATCATGAAACGCATTTATTTATTTTGTTTTAGCAGTAACAGCAGTAGCAACGTTAACAATAACTACACATAAATACGTACATACATACTGTACATGTATATTGTACATTTGAAATATACATGATATGTTTAAATAAAGACAAGGTACTTTCTGTTGAAAGCAAACACTCGTCTCCTGGGGGTGACATGTGCGTGAGTGTGTACATATGTATACTACCTGCTTCTGTTACTTATAATTCAAGTTTTATTTAAATTAGCTGCAGTTTTTACGGCAAGCACGGGTGTTACATTTAACGGCATCCGTTTCCAATATAATTAGCATAGAGCATAAGAGAGAAAATAATAATAATAAAAAAAAAAGAAAACGGAACGGCCCCAAATCGTAAAGTATAAAAATGAAGCTTTAATTGACACGTGGCGCGGCACTTGGAACGTTCGCGCAATAAATTCTCTGAAAACGTTTAATTATAACACAATTAAAGTACAAATTGAGCGGCTGTATAAGTTGTAACACGGCGGCGGCGGTGTGCACAGGTGTCCGTCCCTCATATCGCACCTCATAATTACAACATAGAGCTCGATGTCTTCTCCTCTATAAGGATGTCACATTTATTTTATATGTACATACATACATGATGTACAGGTGTATGTGTGTGTATAGATAAATATCTCTTGTATAATACCTACACTACATTATAAGTAGTACATTAACAATAGCACTTACACACCACCAGCATATATATCGTGCTAATATACAAATAATTCTCACATAAAACAGACAGTTCTTACAAGCAATAATATGTACAGGTACATGTGTATGTTACATGGTAAATAACACAGTAAATACATTACGATGTCAACTATCGACCGATTACAATTATTTCACATGTCATTACACACGTGTATTTAAATTACTACACTATATCTAGCTATATATATATATTAGTACAAATATAATAGTTTAACAACAAGAGCCTGGACAACCCTTCATTTCATTTTTCCCATAGGATATAGAATTTTTCAACGATAAATCATCTTCAACTGGGAACGATTAAGATTTTAAAAGAAAAAGCGCATAATGGACATCGAGTAGAGGAGAGAATGGGTAGATCTAGATGCGAGTGGTGTACAACAACAACTACTACTACTAATACTAATACTATAGCCTGGCTATCTCTATGTTACAAGCAAGCAAGCGCCTTGCATTGTGCCTTGTGTATCGAGAAGTAATAAATCGCGGTAGTGTCCAAGCCGGGCCCGCAGCATTCCCCGGCCTAATAAAACAAGCGATTAACGTTGCCAGAGATCGCCGCGCCCGTTTATCAAGATGCACAATCGACGAGCAATTACAGATGAAGGCGGCGCGCCGCCGATGCCCGCTGCTGATAATGAACACGTTACACGCGCGGCGTGGCGCGTTGTCTGGCGTGGCGTGGCGTGGCGTGGCGCGACGCAAAGTGTACACACGAAATATTAGTTACTTTGTATCATCTTCTCTACGTTCGATTACAATCAAATTGCAACAAGGCTTAATAGCATCAGGCGCACAGTGCAATTTCCCATCAAGTTGAACTGTGTGGACAAGAACAAAATTTCAGAATATTCTCTCTTGTACATGTATGTACCTACGTATATATCAGTACAATAACTCTTCACGGACCCGTGATCGTTTTGCCGCCGTTTTCACGTCGTTTCTGCAAAACTTTTAATCGCGTTAAACGTGTTTGAGAACAACACGCACAGGAAATGGCCAGTAGTTTTTATCCGCAGACCGCCGTGAACAAAAACACTGGTGCTGTGAAATAAGGCTACTACTACTTCAGAACAACAACACACAGAATGAACGAGAGAGAGAGAGAGAGAGAGTGAACGCTTACCGAACATGGGGCGTGCAGCGATTAGTACCATTATTACTGATTACTCACAATTTACTAACTTAAAACGTTATGATGAAGTCTTTCTTATACAAGTGCCAACTTGCCGCATACTCGAGCAGTGCAAATTAAATGGAGATTACGAAAGATGTAGCAATCAAAATGGATGGCTGCAAGTGGAAGTCTTTGAATCCATGTTCACTAAATAGCAGGGAAATTTCAGTGGCGACGATGTATGCGTTTTTTTCTTTTGTATAACAATAGTTATTTCTATCATATATTGCAGTGTGTTCACTTCACGTGATACTGTAATGGACAAGACATTTAAATTTTTTTTTAATGACGTGTCTACATACATACATGTGCTTGTTTGTGTGTGCATCCTGCCGATTCACGTTTATTATTCACATATAATTAAACGCGAAATGTTTAATTGCGAGTAGAGTGCGCGGCTGATAAGGACAATGTGACAACACGTTTATGCGTCTAATTATTATAATTTGACGGGCGCACCTTGTCTCTGAGTTATCGGAAACTGCGGCAATTTCCTGTGTCCACCATGTACATATGTATATGTGTATGTATATATGTCCTCTACTCATACTATTATATATAGAAGTATATGTACAAGCCTCCACACAGGTTCAATTCGGTCACTGAGCATTGAAACAAAGGGATAATATAATAATTTTATGTAATTGTTACATAGCCAAATATAATATAGTCAGATTGAAATATTATACATTCAAATATACGGCGAAAAATAGTATAGTAGTTTTGAAAAAAGTATTTTGTTGTAATAAACGGTTCCTTTGTTCCCCTAATCAGAACTATTATAATTTTATCTTTACACTGCTAATTATACTCTAAGACCTTAAATTTTATCACGTTATTAGTACGTCATTTTTGTAATAGTTGACAGGTTAAAATACTTTGTTTGCGCGTTGATAACGACGTATGAACATAGAAAATGGTGGAAAATTTGTTACTCTACAGTTTAAATTACAATCCAATCAAATAAAGATGATAAGAAAAATTATAGAATAATTTTGATTTCGAGTATAATTGAGAATAACTGATGTAGTCTGAAATCAACGAAAAATTACTAAAATGTACATCAATTGTATGTATTTAGAGAATAATATTATTTTGCAAATGTTTCCGTTACTTTCAATACTAAATAAATAACGGTTCTTTTTGTAAATCAGCAAAATACAGTTGTGCTTCCAGATTACACACGCGACTGTCAATACACTGTATTCATGTATATATTTTCGGTGAGTGGTTATTATCTCGGTGAAACTTGGTAACCGGTAACTGTGGATGCTTGCATGTGTGTGCTGTGTGCGCTCTTGGGATGGTTGGGTCGCGCCCACATGCTACAGCAAGTTACCAATAAAAAGCTAAAGTTATTTGGAAACCCTCCGGTGTTGATATTGTTTGTTTGACGTGAATTTCACATTGGGAAAATAAAAATTTCCGGCGGTGCTCGGTAGCTCAGCGGACATACTGCTCGTGGACGCCTGCTGTGCGCATCCTCATGCTTATAAAATATAGTTGTTTACTGTGCGCACGTGAGTTGAACTTGAAAACATGGTGGCGCACGACGCATGACATCGCGACGTGTACACACATCAAGGTAATATTAGTTAGTTAGGTGAATTAATATTATATAACTAAGTATGTATGTATGTATGCAGACAGTGTGTTTGTCTGTTGTATGTATGACTACTAGCTAGTGTTACTTGAACAACTTGTTGCCTAACCTGCTGTAACGTGAAGATTGATGCAACATCGGCTAGCATGTAAATTATAAGATAGCTGCACCTGTCGTTATCCGACTATCTATAATATCTTATTAGATTCTCCTTCAGCGATCAACGCTAATATACTGCTATATCAACGAATTAAATATGAACTTTAACGTTTCATATATTATATTTATAGCCTACTAGTAGTAGTATTATTATTATATTTACTTTATGAATTCAATTACGTAACATTCTAGGTAGTGTAATTTCGTTAAATGATAATTTCAAATATTTAAAAACATAATCAATTATAGAAAATGAACGTTATATACGTATGTTACAAGTTACAAATTTACGACATTTTCTAAAAATGTTATAAGGTCATTTAAATTTGTAAATGAATTATTTATTAACAATTACAAGTTCATAAAAGTTAAAACTGAAGCTTTAAAAATACATGTGTGTGTGTGTGTGTGTGTGTGTGAGCAATAAGTAAGACATATGACCGATATGACAAAAGTTCGACAGGTTATAATAACACACACACACACATACACACACACATACATATGTATGACGCATTAGCCAAAATAAATTACACCAATTAAAGTGTGTTTTATGTAAAATTTAGCGACTCACTGGGAAAAAAAGATAAATGACATATTACTTGAACTGACCATTCAAGAAAAAAGCAATTTAAAAAATAAAATAAATTGTGTAATTATAATCTAGAACAGGTCACCTATCCATCATACGTACGTACATACGTATATTTCTAATACGGGTAGAAATTTGTTTGTACATAACTGATGTCAGAAACAACTACTGTTAAGTAACAGAGCAGTTGTTCATAAATTTATGGTTAATAATTTTATGAATGTCCTTGATACAACAAAAAAATATATATATGTTTTTGCCGAATTATAGCTACTTGTTTCCGCTTATTTATCAGGTCATTAGTTACAAATTTTCTACTGCAGATGTCGTGCAAATTATTTTTCACACTCCAATGTTCCTGTTGAGAATAGAAACAACAGAATATAGAACAGATGGGATAATTAACACTAGAAATTTCTATCAAGGGAATATACGTATGTATGTTTTCTAGTTGACGATTTAAACTGATTTATTTTAATGAAACCATTCCA
>JAGJTL010000183.1:2288047-2306831 GCA_022063505.1 Calosoma granatense | reverse complement strand
CCCACTACTCCGGCAATGAACTGGTGCCCGGAGTGAAGAGTAATAAACGTTTCCGGGACGACGATCTCGTTATAGTATTATACAAATGATAACATCACATTACGGCTCACTCCATAAAGCCAGTCAATCCCGGCCGGGTGAGGGGCGCAACCCCTCTGCACGTTGCACTCCAATGATATTTCAATCGGGTTGCTGGCGCGATGAACATTTGTGCGGCCAGCTAATTCCCAGCAGCCGAATGTCGCCGCTGCTGGTACATATTTTATACATAGGCGGCACGTCACTATTATACCATACTGTATACCATATCACTACATACTTTTTCATACAATTTCCATCATTGTCCGTAAAAGTAAACGCAATATAACATTGAGGAATTTTCATACTATGAAAATAAGATTTATAAGATCTTTAAATTAAAAAGAAAAGACTATAAAAGGAAACTGCAATGGTAATATGAATAAGAACTATATATTACTAAACATTCTTATTGGTTTGAATACCCATCTAATGTTTGTAAGATCAGCATTGTACAGATTTCTTATAACAGTCACCCGAGCCGCCACTGGTTTGCTAGGGTGTACATAATATTAGGGCAGATATTAAACACAACTTGACCGAAACATCGATTAGTGTTGGCGGGACACCTCCCCTCCCTGGAGGGTCGCTGATTTATCGTGAACGGCCCCCCAGCATCTCGTTCCGGTTCACTTTAAATCGTGATTTAAATTAGCTACGACATAGTGTGGGCTCCAATCACTGGAAAATTGAATCGTACAAGTGTGTCGTGTGTGCTTTGCTTGTTGGTTGCCCCTGCCGTACACGTACGACCATGTGTATCGGCCGGACGCAACGCGACAACGACGACGTCGATCTTTCTTCCTTTTACACACACACACACACACAAGTTGCTTTTAATCCGGCTCTGGATCCCTTCAGAGCCGGATGCTCGCTTTGTAATTAGTCATTGTTCAGTCAGTATGTCAGTCAGCACAGAATCACGCGACCGTTCCGAAAACGAACACCGAATCCTCGGCTAACACCAGCACACCAAAGTGTCTGGTGCATCCGTACTTTACGTGCGTGCAACGTGCGTTTTGTTCTGTCGTGTCACCACGCTTCGTCGGTTTCGTCGTGTGAATGTTGCATCCATCACCGTTAAAGGAGATTGCAGTTTTACACGTCGCGAATTATCGAATCAATGTACACGCACACACACACATACATGGTGTACAATATATATAGTTCAAGGTAGGCCAATACTTCAGATTATGCTAATACATTGTATACTAATGAATACAGGTGTTACACTTATTCATATACAAGCAAAAATCGTTAACAATTTAGACATTTTTTTCTGATTAAACAACTGATCAAAATATCGATACATTTCAACTGTTGAATTCCTTTTTTGGAACTGAAACTATTACAAAGTATTAGAATGCCAATCAAAATACTTTTTTTTTATAGAAACTCATTAATAACTGTCAATTTAAATGTATCTAATTTGAATTAATTACCTAATGCTATAAATTATCGTTGCTGATTGAATATGAGGCGGAAGAATGTATGGAAATGTTTGAGTGGCACTGGTGTTAGGGATGTTGTCGACATCCACAATGCACCTGGGTTTTTATATGTCTGATGAGGGGAGGAGCTCCCAAATGACAAATCATATTTAATGCTCCAAGGGGTAAGTCATTGTTTCGTTGTCAAAACTTTTAAGAATGATTCATTTTTTATTGACGTTTATGTAATTAATTTGTATTGAATGTGACACATTTTAAAGCCGTGTGACTAACCAGTATTTAGTTCTTGCTATAATAATAAATCAATGATGTACTGCTCTTTAAAAAAGTAAGACAGAAGTCTTTATTTGGAAAAGAAATTTGTTTTCCAAGTTACTAAGGCTTTTAATATACTATTATAACATCCAAGTTGAAATTTCTGAAACGTAAATTTAATGTTATCAAATTTACGAGCGGCCAATTACTGTTTCGTAGGTGTACGAATCGTAACCAATGGTATTAATTTTAGTTTAGTAATATCGGCCAGCGAACAATACAATTTTACACTCTTAACTTCAATAACTACATAAACGTAAATCAAACTATTGAAGCATAAACAAGAAACATATAGCATTGTAGGTGTAGAACTTTACCAAGTAACACTTACATGTATACACGTGTGTATGTGTGCGTAGTAAATTAATTAATATGCATCGCTGTGTGAGTGTGTGTCAGAGTTTAAAAAGGCAGCATAGAGAATTAATTTCTTTGGTGACTGCTTTAATACTCGTTTCAGAATCCGTGTCGCAGCTTAGCCGGCGCTAATCCCGATCGTACGCCGCAAAATCCGAAATGAAAATAATGGTTTTCGTCGCAAATTTATTAACAGAACAAGACCATAAATAAAGCTGACGCCCTCTCACTTGCACTGGTCGTTTCAATAAAAATAATCACCGTGACGAAGAAGAGAGAGAGAGAGACCCATGCATCGGGAGAGATGTTGTATATACTGTAAATGGTTATGCTTATATAGCAATACTTGCTACTACTACTACTACTATATACTACTATATACAGGAGAGTAAACAGAGAGAGTACAAGACAAGTCTCTCGCTCTCTCTCTCTCTCTATACAGTAGAAGCAGGTAATTCACTCGGATCCATCTCGACCGCCAACGCTGCCGAATAATTAATAGATGTTGATTTATACGCCACAAGGCGACAAATTAACGAAACGAGTTAATCAGCGGGAATTAATGACACGGGACGCACGACGGAACGTAAACTTACGTTTACGGCTCTACGTCAACGTTCCGTTAACGTTTTCGACTAATAGTAATAATAACGGTCGCTTTTTATCGACGAAACATTTATAGGTGTCTGACTTTAACCACAATTTTATAACTATACACACGGCCGCTTCTCCAAATAGATTAAAAAATGGTTTTTGATGAAAGAATTAATTATGTTTTAATATAATATTATTTATAGACGGTGTTGAATATGTGTGTAGAGGTATTTCAAAAATGTCGCTGTGAGCATAAATTATCTTGGGTGTCAAGTATCCATATTATTAGATTTATAATTTGTATTTGAATTTAGAACAGAGATGTCTTAAGATAATTTAGTATCGTGTAACATTAGCTGTAGGTAACATTTCAGGTATACATGTAATGAAATGCTATGTTTTCTCCTCTCGGTGATGTCTCTAATTTTTCTTTCCTTACAACGTCTTATTCTATTTTCTGCACATTCTACCTGTTGTTCTATGTTACATCAATTATGTATTCTCACATTCTCATTTCATGCTTTTAAATATCCATTCAAATCCTCTTAAAATATCTTTACTCATTCCGAGACAAGTTTGGATAATTTTAATTACTTTCGAGTAAAATATGATATTATTACACTGTGAAATATATATGACTATGTAGTTAGCTGAGGAAGAGATGTTTTTATGTAACCCATCGCCCAGGCTGTTAATTATAACTTTTTTTTAATTAACAACTGTACATGGGGACCAGTTACTAAATTTCAGTTTTAAACACAGAGAGAAAAGCAGAGAGAGAGAGAGAGAGAAAGACAGAGAGATACACGCGCGCGTATGTCAGAACGTTGCAACGTAGCGCGCCGCGCGGCCAAGCAATACAATAATTCAAAACCAGTGACACTTAATAGGCGGGGCGGCGAGTAATCGCCGGAGATGCTCTCGGCGAAACGTTTACCACGTAAGTATCGCAAAAAGATGGTGATGTACGCCCTCCTGCACCGGCAACTGAGAATTTATACGTGCATAAATTCTAGCAGAAGAAATGCATTAGTCCTTGGCGAGCAACGAACCAGCACACACACGCACACATACATTCGGCACCACTAGCATCTCACACTCTTTTAACATTGTAACGGAAATATATGCGACAAAGTACCAGTCACTTTATTCACCCGCAATTATTTTATACACAAAGTGTAATGAGAATTTATAGAAACAATTCTGTGTTGTGTACATTTTCGTTAAAATACTTCATTATGCAATCATTATTTAAGTTATATCCTACAATGAAACGTCATGATTAATAATACCAAATTACTGATGACCAGCCGTATTTAAGTGTTTTTGTTATATTAATTGAAACATGATACCTACACCTTTACATCGACAATAATTAGATGTAATAAACTTCTACATAACAACGAGAAGCACGTATTGATTACATAGTAGGTAATTTCAAATACAAATGAAATAATATGTAGTATTAAATAATATTAATTACTGAAAAACAAGCAGAAATTATTTTTTGCATGTAAAATAAAAAATTCAAGCGTTGAATACAATATTTTCAAAACAAACTTTTACGAAACCTTGTCTTTACAAAAAGAATGAATGGAAACACTCTAAGGTTTTGGTTTTTATTTAGTTCTTGTTAAAATGTTCGTAAACATTAGAATTGCAATTTTTACGCTTGTCAACCCTTTGTGCCTCCATGTAAAATGTTTGCTAAACAAAATGAGTGACGCTCTATTCGCGGAAACCGATCTGTTGTAATGGTTATAAATCATCTGTCACTGTGTCATCGACAGCCGGGTGACATTTGTGTGGCAAACAACGAGGATATGCCGATGAAACCGCGTGAATGCACATCTAAACTAAAGGGACAAATAAAGCAAAGTTAACTCCAGGCGTCCTACTACAACTGTTTGGTGACATTCTGCAATTGGTTACGGACCCTCGAACAATGAAACGGCAAGGAACAGGTTCCGCGAACCAAACGAAATATTTGACAGTGTCAGTTACGCACTCGCCACGGGAAACATGAGCAAAAAATGCACACAAATGGAAAACGGCATACACTAACCTTGTACTTGAGTCTTCAGCTGATAGTTCCACGTGGCGAAAGTTTTCGTCGGCTAGACATTCGAGAGAACACACACGAACAGAAAGAGTACAGTACCACATTGCAAATATACTTAGTCACTTCAGGTTGTATTCGGCACACAATTGACACGTAAAACACATAAAACATTTATAAAACAAAACTAACAACTGAGCATATATCGGTTTCACAAGTCACAACTGACAGTTGCCGGCACGGTGCTGCCGCCAAGCGCAAGAAACATTAACCGCCCTGCAATAAAAAGGAATAATTTTGTACACTATTGAACATTGCCGGGAAGTATGTAGAACTGGTGGGAATCTTGCGGAGAAAATAAAACACTGTATTTCAGAATGTTTTTTTTTATATATTTTACAGGCTATTTAATATACAGAAGCCTATATACACAACAACAATTTCATATTTATAATTTTTTTCTTGAGAAATTCAACGACACGACTACGAGCGACGTTCGTAATTGCACCAGCGCATCTCAAACAATGCACGCGCTGAACATACAAATAGAATTGGTAAAATAATACAAAATATGTATACCAAGTACAATATGGGTAGTAAGTTAGTACATACGAAACCCGGTTTCGTGTAGGAAGTTGCTTTGTACAAATGTGAGAGCGAGCGACACCGCGCACAGGTGAGATGAGGTGTACATGACGATACTGGAAACACAGGATGTACAACTACTATATACAAAACAGGACACGACGGGACCGGGATACAGGGCGTCGCTACGCGTCTTTCCTACTCTTAGTAATACTTCAGGCGACGATCTACACACTTCATCATACATCACAGATACACACACGCATACACACCACACACACACACACACACACACACACACACACACACACACGTATATATGTTGCCTACGCACTATTCAATAAATTACACACTAACTGCACATCATACATCGTACCTATGTGATGTATATTAGAGTTATATATATATTTATAACATGTATATGCAAAGAGATATATGCACGATGCTGGGGTACGCGCGCACATTGCCAGTGTCGGCCACCCCTGTGCAACACTGTCATCATTATCATGCTGCGGAGAGGGGGTGTGACTGTGCAACCACGCGCGCCTATATATATGTACAAGGGGGCTTGGTGGGGAGGTCTAGAGGTGGAGGTTTATGCGCCGTCTCCGGAGGCTATGTGAGGGGGAGACGTGAGCGTATTTGTCTTTGGTTGTTGTCAGTTTAAACGCCGAACAATAGCTGTCAGTGGCCACCGCCGGGTTGTCGGCCCGCCGCCGTAGGGTACGGTGTGTACCTATGCGGGAACATTGCCTTCGGCAGCCGGAGATCCGCGGCTCCCGTCGGACTTGGTGACCCGCTCGACGAACTTGGCGTACTCGACGAGGAAGGTGGCGGCGGGGTTAACTGTGGTCTGTGTGGTGGTGGAGGAGGTGGTGGCCCCAGCAAGCCTGGTGGCAGACCTGCATGCATCGGGGGTGGTGGTTGAGCCCACTGGCCCCACAGCGCTGCACCACGGTACGCATGCTGTGCACCACCACCGGCTAATGCTAGCATTGTGGCGTGTAAGTCACCAGCAGCCGCGTACGCTGCTGGTGTTGTCCGGCCCCACATCTGTAGATGCGCCCGTGCCTTCTCCATCATGGCGGCAGAGAACAGTGAGCCGGCGGCGGCAGCATTGTTGTTCTCTTGGTCCATGGGATCAGGTCCGGCACCTGGGTATAAGCGGAGCTGAGATCTTAGGAAATGTTGCTCCATGAACAAGCTGTCCATTGGGTCTCTGTAACAGACAGATACACTTGTTGTTGCTGTTGCTGTTGTGTGTGTGATAGGGATGCTTATGCTTTGCAGTGGCTGATAGCTGAGGCGTTTGATTCGCAAGGCAGTACCGCCCTGTAATCAGGAGAACCGCATCTACTCATACATACATATGTATAGTGTATGTGTGTATCAGGTATACACTATGGATGATATACCTGCTATCCCCATACCTGTACACATGTATGTATGTATATGTGTTTGTGTGTTGTATATACGGCAGCCGTGCACACCATGTTTTCCCACTTATTTTCTTGTTCCAGTGTTTCGCCGGTGCCTGTAATTAGGCGGTCGGCGGTGCCTGAGGGGGCGGGCCGTGAGCGGCTCGTCTCTCATTATCGGCTCACCGCCGCGCGCCGGCACGTTATTGATTGTCGGGCGGTGTGGGGGCAAGCGGGGGCAACCTAACACACATCCATGCACACGCATATATACAGGGCTGGTTGTGCCCTCTCACTAATAGTGTTTTCGTTTTGATTTGTTTAAAAACAGAGGCGACAAACGGCAAGTGTTGCGACCAGCCTGCGGCACAGGTATAATGTATACCCTACGTAAGTGAACGCACCGCTACCTGCCCGCCGCTCGGTCATTAGGGACCGCGCGCTACCTTTGTCATGGAAATCACCGCACACACACACATACCATCATCATCTAGATTCTGCAGCTAGCCAAACTCACCTATCAAAGTCCGTCAAACGGGACGAGTCTCTGAAGCCCTTCGCAAACGGATTACTGTCGATTTTGAGCTTGGTGATTAACTGATTCTGGTACGCGGTAACGGCTGTAAACACTGTCTCCGGGAATATGTACGTACGGTATTCTTCTTGTTCCAAATCATGAATGGGCCCGGAATTGGAGTGTTCGCGCCATTTCACCAGATGTATACGTGGTTGATATCGGTGCATAGAGTTCAGTACAATCTGTAAACACACACAATGAACAAATACACATTATGAACTATGTATGATCATCTGACAGCAGGTAATGTAATTATGTGAGGTTAGGATCTTTGTGTGTACAATGAAGTGTCAAATACACGTCCGTCAGTGTCAGCCATTGTGGCGATAAGGCGCGCGTGCGCACGGCTCGCTACCTATGGCGTCGACGCCTTTAGTTCCCCGTGCAAGACGAGTGTTGCCAAGCAACCAGAGTATTGGGGCGGGCGCGCGCACCTCGCGTCGGATCGATGACCGGCGTACATATTGGTTGAGCAGCACCGGTCGTTGTTTCTATAATAATTGTAATCCAGCAGACAATAATCTATGACACTGCCTCTGTATAGGACACTTGTCGTGTCATATAGTGTACAGACAACAAACACAAGTGCGTGTGTGTTGCTGCTGCTGCTGCTGCTGCTGCTAGTGGCTATAGGTGTCCCCGCCGAGTTTTTATAGAGAGATCAAAACATTGTGTCAGACGCGCCTCTCGACGCGACCGAACGTATTATCACTTCCTTCCAAGAACGAGTATAAATTATTACAACAAATAACTCGAGTTGCCCATTCGACGCGCGTTATACGGAGGACAGGTGCTTATAATAAAAATTTATTTCATTACCGTAGTTATTTTTGGGAGCCCGGTTGTTTATGTCGACGCGCGCTGCCTGGTGAATGGGGTCCCGGGCCCCGTCCCAGCGTTACAGGTGACACACGGGGGCCGTAAAAACTGGCGCGGCGCGGGACCTCGCGACGTGCTGTTATTAATCGCACCGGGGTACCATAGGCGCAGCGAGGGGGAAAGGGAACGGTACCACTGCGGGGACACTATAGCATAACAACGGATTTCTCACTTGAAAGACTCACAAACACACACATGCATACGTCCCATCTTTCTCACCATGAGCACGGCATCACAAGAAATACGAGCAACAACACCAGCAGAGTACTGGACACAGACAACAGCGGGGGCGGACGTACAGTGGCATCACACACACACACACACACATACACCAATGTATCGGACACTTGTAGCGTCCATGATAACGACGAAGTACCGCCGTCTATCGGCCGAATCTGCGTGATCAGTTTATTGATGCAGCGAGACTGATGTGCGAATTAATCTGTGATTAAAATGTATTTGCTCGAGCGAGTGGCGATTGACAAAAGATAAACTTGAACACTGTGAACATTCACTCGCTTGTATAAAACAAATTACTGTACATCGCACAAGCATTAGTACGGAGTAATGCTAACGCTTCGCACTGGAGTAAGTACTAATTAGTAATGTCTGATGATGTTCACAGTTGCATACCAACACGCATGCGTGCCGCTCACACGATATGGATTGCAAATACTGTACGATGATGATGATGGTTAGTGGGTGCTGCTGCTTGTACAGAAGTTGTAAGTGTTAAACTGTCTGCCCAGAAGCAGCAGCCAACATCCACTGCATATAATGCGCTGTGACCGTATTTGGCTGATGCCCATTGAGATGCTGCACGCTTTAAAATGGTCGATAAAATCAGCGACGTACGTTGCGAATCGTTCGGACGCCGTGCTCCTCACGTCATCGTAAAAGTTAAACAATGAAAATAAATAACTCGCTTCGCCCTCTGTGCAGCTAGCGAGAGAAAGAGAGAGAGAGTGGGGTGTGCGAGACACAGTAGCCGGGACACAGGTATGTCGGACCATAAAACCCAAGAGTTACTGTTCAATGTGTCAGAGGTGTGACCCGGTGTGTGACTCGTACTTATATACATATACCTACATGCGCTCTCTGGGAAATAAATCTCTACATACACCACCACCACCACTGCTGTTGCTGGTGTGACTGCGCTGCGAGGGTGCATATGTAGCCCTTGGTTCTCTTCACTAATTCCTCACGTCATAACCTGTGACTTATATCAACACACACACAGCTATATATACATATAATATGTGTACCACACCTTTGTATCAGTCATTGTACACAAGTCCCGTGTATGTATCTATTTAAACGTACGCTCATTTCGCCGGAAACAGAGCGATGAGGAAGCAAACAGAATAATACTCTAAGCAATTAATTTTCTTTCACCAGGCACGACTTCGTTAGCGCTGAGACTTTAATGTTTAAACGCTTCGTGAAAGTTGGCACTTGTCCGACTAATAAAAATATAATTTACAACTGGATTATCATTCGCGTTGCGCGTTCGCTGAAGCAAACCATACATACATTAATTAATTGAAATTGTATCTCGCATATAGGTACGTTGGCAGTTACACGGATACTGAACGATTATACAGTAAATATGACACTCTGTGTGTGTGTATGTATGTACACACGGGTGGTTTCACGTGCGAACCATTCTTCACAGCACAGTGTGCACTTAGTAAGTAGATGTATATGTAATGAACACGCCGTCATATCACGTACGTTTGAGTTGGGTCGGCGTCGATCAATCAAGATGTGTATCTGGTCACGGGACCAGAACCTTTACAGATTGCTTAAGTCTTTCTCTCCAAAGTCTCGCGACCTCACGCTACAATATGAACTACTGACAACCCACGGAGGAGGAGGAAAGTGTACTATACATATACAGAGACCTAGAGAAAGAGAGAGAGAGTGTATGTGTATACATTAGTTTGTGTGTGGCACTATGGAGTAATGTTGGTGAATTTCAATTGGCGAGCAGCGTGTGGCGACGTCCCCGCCGGCTCACGTGAGGGACTCCTGGTTATTAATCCGACGATTTATCGAAGCGAGTAAACGTGCCTTGTGTGTCTGTGCATGTATATATATAGGAATATGTATCTCTGCGTACGTACGTATGTAGTTGACTGGCTGGGTTGTACATATATATGTGTGTGTGTGCTATGAGAGAGAGACAAGCGCCCACGTAACATGATGTTTATAAGCAGTACAGGGCTACACGAGGGGGCGGGGGCAAGGGGTGTGTGTGTGTATATGTATGAGGTGAGGTGAGAACCGCGGTGGTCCAGGACCCCCGTAGTTTTCTCCGGCGACAATTTGTGTAGAAAGGTGATCACGTCGACATTCCAAGGTGCGCACCGTGTGCTCAGCGCCATTATATGCACGCGCAGGTAGTCTGCGACGGTTATAAACCATCACCTCGCGACCTCACTACATACAACACTCACCTGACCGTTCTTGTCCATCTCGTTGTTGGTAAGTTTGACCTTCTCGAAGGAGACGACCTGTTTGCGTAGCTGTTCCCCGGAGAATGGTGAATCGGGATGAGCATAGAGCCGACATGGAGCTGGTGGATCAGCTTTACCCGCTACCAACCATGAACTCCGATGGTACGCGTACCTGTAGCGCTTGTTGTCGACGGGCACGATGTCCAGCAGCACGGCGTACCGTTGTTCGGGACGTACTCCGGTGAAGGATACGCGCAATGTCGGGAACATCCGCCTGCAACAGAAGCGGCGTGCACGCACACCTTGTAATGACCTGCCATTCTGGTACACAAGTGAATCGGCGCCATTCACCAGCACAACGAAAAAAGCAAATTGCGTATGTTAATTGACGTCCGTGTGACTAAAGTCTTTACGACTGGAACCTAATTACAGCATTAACATATTCAGTGTGCGCGACAAGGCACGTTAGCGCTTAGTGCAATGGAGCGATGATAAAGTATACGTTTCCGTTTACCTAGATCAAATAACGAGCGTTACAAATAACACCAGTTCAACTCTGACAGCCTGTGTATGTGTGTGTGTGTGAGGGTTATATGACGAAGAATGCATACACCTACCCATAAAAATATTAATGGCGCGTGTAGAAAATCCAATAAGGCAGTAAAATGAAATAATAAAGCGACGAGTTATGATGGATACGGATACAAACATGCCCACTATAACCATATAGATGCCAACAACAATGCATCCATCCTCTTGCTAGGCTGCATAAACAATGCTTACTAATTAGCTTCTGACTTCGCTGTATTGGCGCTAGTGTATTTAGGAATGTATTTTTATAATAACGGACGTACAGGAGCAGAAACAATTAAACACAAATATCAACGACATTCTGAATGTGTGCGCCTGTTATAAACTCGGGTGCAGGGGGACGGAGGCTGAAAGTGAACGACAAATTGGCGTGGTGTGGTGTGACACGTATCCCATAGGTAGGCATGAGTATAACGATACGGCAAGATCGTTAACTTACTAGATACTATATATAACTGCTGCCTGCAGCCTGCTGGCCAGTTAACACTGACCCGATCATATTTCACACCCGAATTCCAATTATAAGGTGAGTCGTTACGCTGCGAATTCACGGTGCGCCAGGAATGCGAACCCCGGCACATAACCATCGTCATATTGCACCGTAGCGCCATAGTGTTGATTTCAGTAGAACCACAACGATGATGTGTGTGTTTGTGTATAATAATAAATAATAACAATTGTGTACATTGTGTAGAGAAATAAAATACCTTGAACACGGTTGTGGTCTAGTGAATGTAATCATAGCTTTGTGAATGAGAGAATGAAAGACAAGTAATGGGGAAATGAACACGAGTGAGGTTGAAGATAATTAAAGTGCCATCTCTTCCTCGTCATTGAGTGGTACGGTACGGTTCCTGTTACACTCGCTAATGGACTGGTTGGTTACACGGAGTGTCGTTCACTGTTCGCGATCATCATTACAAACTGTCAACGTCGACTCGTCCGCAACAAACGATTAGCTTTGCCACAATTAAAAGCCGAGGAGCTGGGAATTAAAAAATAATTAACGACATATTTCTACTGACGGCCGAACGATAATTTGTCACGCGCGTTAATGGACACAAACGCGGACATCCGACACACACGACACCAAAACAAGAGTACTAGTGCTGTGCTTTGTGTCGTGTTGTTGTACACATTATATACAATTAACTTACAAATGGGAACATATTCGCTTCGGCTACTAGACACATCGATACCGACATCTCGTTACTAAATTGCTAGATATCTGTATTACAGCACGTCATCGATCAAATACAGGTGAAATGTAACATGCACACACGAGATACAAATGTATGCAAGTAGCAGTGTATATCGCCTCGGGTATTACATCATCTGCATGTATAATGTATAGTGTAAAACTTCTAGTATTCAAATTAATTTGTCTATTACTCTCAAACATAAATATAATTTTTTCTTAATCTGGTAGTTGATAAAATACTACCAATATGTTTATACTTTATAAAGATTTATTTCTAATACTAGTTCTGAATACTAACTGTTTTGTCCTATATAATTTAAAAGACACATACAAACATTAATCACGCTGACCTTAAACCTGTTCAGTTCATAATTACAAGAATGGTATATTTCATAATGAGTGTATAGAGTTAAAATAATTATGATTAAGCTAGACTAGAATGTTAGAACTTCAGTCTATTTAACTAAAACACCACATCAGTTACTTTTAATGATACCAATTACGAACATTTGATTGTGGGCTGCATCTAGTGTGCTTAATCTTGATGCTCTTCAAGCATCAGTTTCACGGAGGGTGGGGGGAGATTCAGGTGTTTCGCAAAATGTTACTCTACATCTGTGTGTAAAATGCATTCGCTTGTAAGAAGACGAAGAAGAGCAGCAGCAGATCAAATGTCGGAAGACATTAAGTGTATGAGTTAACGAAGCGTAACAAACGTTACGTAGTTTTTCTCCTAACAGATATCCCTGAGAGAAACGCTTTGTCATTTCGCCGTGGCCGGTGAGTAATTGCGTTTAAACGCGAACATTAATTAAGTGATTTTAATTACGCGCAGAGTACAGCCCTCTCGGATCATTCAGAGCAGGTGTTGCTCTGTTGTGAAAGAAGAAGAGCTGTGGAAGATTTTAAAATTTTAAATTCGACAGAGAACGGGAGTGAACGTGTGAGCGGGCGCGGTGACGTCTTGGGCAGAAGCGGCAACAGCAGTAACGTGATTGCATCCGGACCGCGAGGTAATTAAGAAGTAAATTACCATCGAGCCATCCCCAACAACTCGTAAATAACCACCGCAGACGGCTCAAAGTGTCCGCAACGACGGTGCTATGGCCCGCTCTGCTTCTACAAGAACAGCAGCAGCCCGCGGATGATTTACGAATGAGTGGATCGTCAGGAATTCCAATAACTTCCAGCCGAAATAAGCAATAGGCACTGTTGTGTATTGTTACCGAGTACAAGATTTAGAAAAAAATATACAAATTATAAATGGCTACTGTACAACAGTTCAGAAACACAGACAACTAGAAAAAACCTTTAACCAATTAAGTTGTACATTATATTCGCGTACAATAAAAAAACCTTTTAAAAATATCTATAGGAAAATCTGAATAGGCGGTGACTTCTAAAAACACACATATATATGTAGATTGTTGTGTAAATCTGATAAAATTTTCGCTTTAATGTGATGAAAAGTTAAGCATTGTTTTAAAATAATGAATATGAAAATAGTCTGTACACGGATGTAAATTAGATAGAAAAGGAATTACATGTAAGCACGTTGGAGGGCGTTGCTTGGGTGTTCATTATCTATTCTACTTCGCTGCACTGCTCAATGCTGATAGTAAAGGTGTCATGAACACAACAACAACAGCAAAAAAACCAGAGTGAAAAATATTTCTCGATATGTTAAACACATTTTCAGCAATATATTCAATTAAATAATGGCTGTTTTGACTGTACAGTTTACAGCAATGGTAGTTACCGGAGTCGACAACAACTATATACTACAATATTTTATGTATATGCATACATTGGTTACACCTTGGGCCTGTTGCTGCATACTGCGACCACAAAGTGATATCGCGCCAGGAGTTCACTGGAGGAGTGAGTGTGCAGCCAGTGATCGGTTGTTTGGTCGGATAGACAGGAAACTGTACGAGTCGGTAATGTTCACCAGTTACCTGGGGTATAGCAAGAGTAAGTGTACATTACTTACACTCTTATATATAGAATGCACAGATAGAATAAAAGTACGCACGACTGTTACAACGTCATTAGTCGACAACTCGCTTTACGCTCGTTTCGTTAATTTAAACCGCATTATTACACCGGTGTAATGAATCATTATAGTACTGTCAAGTGTCTATACTCACTACCTCTATATATGAGTGTGTGAGTGTACGCGTGTGCTTATATGACTTGAGTTTCATGTGCGCGTGTGTGTTCGATTATCGCCCGATGTAATTTGCACCTCACTCACGTTCACGTGCATTTAACGTACGCTAAACGTATATACATACAGACAGTACCAGCTCAGATGAGTCAAATTGCAACGTCATCAAGTTGAAAGGGTACTACACTAAGATATTTTATAGAAATATCTCTCTGCTTTAATACATAATCTCCACATTCTTTCAATATATTCAGCTCCCACTAGACCAAGCCACTAATCAAATCTTTTTTTTTTCTGTTTCATAAATATTCAATGCCTTCTGCAAAGATCATAAATTATATCTATGCAGGTATATGTTAGAAATTATAATTTTAAACAGTGCTAAATATGGCTGTTATTCATGTTTCGACTCTTGTCCTCGGCACATTGTTATTTAATTTGTATTTTTGTACCTGCTGTAACCTATACTGTGTGCGTGTGTGTGGTATTTTAATTTTGCTTGAAGTGAGAAATTTGTTGTAAACGATACACATTCTTGACTAGTGAATAGAATTTTCTGCTTAGTTCTCTCGTATTTGTTGTGAACGTCCTTTCATGAAATAATAGAATAACCAGTTGAGAAAATAGTTTAATACCACTGAGCTCTGTTCGCCGGTTGGTTTTTAATGGAAACACACGCACACTCTATGTAAACGGTAATATATCTCTGTCATCATAAACCATGACTAAATGTTGCGAAATGCATATTTAATAGTATAAACATTAATTTTGTAATCAACTTACATTAGAGAAATAAATCCATTAATTTTAACCGAGCACTGATTTGTAGATAAACAGTCGTTTAATAATAGTTCAACGCGTTTTCCTCGCACAACACATAAAATATACGTTTATAAACTCTTATCTCACTGTCAAGGTTTCTGCACGAGCCGGTCCTGTGTTCTGTCATCAGTGTACATGTTATCACGCAGGACAGGCTGAGGTACAGTTCGACTTGACAGCCGAGCGAGCGGTTTCCCATGCAGACCCGGCAGCAACGTTACACGGTCGCTCATGTTTCAAAGTGGCTAATTACAAAGTGATCATTAATACAACAGGGACCGACACACACACACACACACACACACAGTGCTATAATGCAACAGCAGCAGTGGTTGGTGGTGGCGGGGTGTGTAGAGAGTGGAGGGGGGGAGGACACTAGTGCTTTTCTACACAGCTGACCGGGAGCAGCTGCAGTGGGCCCCACTGTCAGCTTATGAGTACCTCTAATAAAACAAAGAGAGGAAATTATGATAAATATCTCACGCTGCCGTATTATAATTTTTATTTATATTTACATTCAGAAACGGAACACTGTGTGTTCACCGAATTTCATTAGGCTTTAACATGCTGTAGAACGTGGAATTATTAATCTAGTGCACCGTTGAACGCGTGTTCTCCGACAAGTTATTTATCCGGTGTGTTTGGTGAACTAACAGCAGCGGCTAAGTTGCCTCTCTGACTCTGCTGCCACTGGAGCGAGACAGGTGAGCAAGTTACTCGCGACCTCCTGCCATCTAGCTGCCGTACCTGACATACCTTAACTAGCCATCCACGCACACACATACTAACAATACTATTCCATAATAATTCTAGGTGGTCTTGCTTACTCAGACGATAAAAACTAGCGTCAATAAATTGCATTCAACAAATACAATAAGTTGGTAAGTTTGAAGAATTGTTCGGATATAAATAAGTGTCTCAATTAAACTGTTGATTTATAATACTTGTAATATTTCTGTAGTAGCCGATAGCATGTTAGTGTATAGATATATAGAAGTAAAATAATGGTGAGCACGGTTATAGAGTTTATTCCAGGTGCGCGCAGCGGGCAGGTAGCTAATTTCAATGCTGACAGTCGCATCCACCTACCGGATAAACGAACAACCGGTCAAGAGAGCGCAGTTAATTATGTACGGGGCCGACCTGTCCCGATTAAAAAACACACAAGCTCACGCACCGATGATCGATTCTATGTTGTGATATCTTCACATCAAGCAAATGATGGTAGAAATGACGAGCCATAAAATATATAAATATAATCTGAGACTCAACGGTTTCACACACACACGCACACATATACATAATGTCTAACAAAAAATAAAGCCTGATTTGTTAAAAGGATTTACACGGAAATTTCAATGAAATATATGAAAAGGAAATGTCAAAGCTGGTATTTTATATGTTGTTAATTATCTGTAAATTCCTGAATTTATGGTTACTCGTTAACAGAAAGTCTGATATTTCGAAGAGAAAAAAACATTATATATGTAGTGTTTCGCTGATAATACTTATTGGCATTCCTTACTTGAAATATATAATTCAATAGATGTGATTTGAAATATTGTAGATAAATACAAGTATTTTATAAATGTGTTACTGTTCACACACGGTTTGATTTATGTTATCAGTTTAATATTTCTGCTAGTATACATATTATTAGTGTACTAGTATCGACAGTATGTGAGTGTGTACATGTGCGAGTGTGTGTGTGTGTGAGGAGATGAGAGGTGTTTCAGCATGTACCGGGAGAGGAAAGCGAACGCGCACCGGTTGACGTGCGAGGTCGAGCCGGCTGTCATTATCGCGGCATTATCGTTTCAGTGTGGACCGCGGGCACATTAATTACACCGCCGCCATCGCTCTGTGCTCGCCCAAACACCTAGACAACAGCGAGGGGGCGGTACCGCTGCGTGTGTTACTGTATATTCTCTCGCACCGTGTATAGTGTATATGTTTGTGTGAGCGCGCAAAGGTGCGTGAGTACGTGCGTGGTAGTGTGTCGCGCCCGACCATATTGCGCCGGGATGCTCTATCGATCGCCGCCAACAGCCAGAGCTCTGAGCAGCCACTTCACCACCACCATCACCGCCTCGGCTGCCGCCGCCGCCACCGACATATACGAGTGGCTGCAAACTGACAAGGACCGTGTGTACACTACTACTACTGATAACCGACAAGACGCCACCGGCAGATAATAGCGCAGCCAGTACTACTGCACTTGAACACACTTAGAAACATGCACAGACAACATCTGATACCTCTGTAGTGTATTAACCATAATAACACATAGTTAAAACATTGGCAGATAAATATTATTTTCTAAATTCCATTTGCCATCAATGTTTCGTGTGCTGCAGGTTGGATATAATCACTGGGCCGAGCGGAGACAGCGGAGGTAATGGAGCCGGGCTAATAGTGACAAACTGTCGCAAGCATTGAGCGCGAGCACGCATGCATCCCAACGTTGTATATCGTGCCAGGTTCCTGTTGCCGTGCACTGATGGGACCCCGACACAGGGCTATTACCATATGAGATGGTGTGAGCGGCGGACGCCGCCCTGTCATTACATATAGCCGACGCCGCGGGCCGCGAACAATTAATTGCGACAATTACCACAAGCGCTCCGTACACATGTTGCTACAGGTACACACACGGGGCACGCATCAACAGAGAGACCGGCCTTGGACGCGCGACCAGACTAATTTTCAACGTTTTGTTTTCATTCTTTTCTCGCCACTGCCGCTGCCGCCGCTGCTCGTTCACAGAGAGTCAAGTGAAACGTAATGTGTGCGTGTACGCACGGTGGTGATTTACATGTATGTTCCGTACACATAGGGTGCGTGGCGGTCGATAGCGCTACAAGCAACACGGACATATCGACAATGTAATATTCATAGTACATCAGTAGTTGACAACAATTCATCTATCTGCATATATATGTGTGTGTATATGATTTCACTTTCACATTGCAAGTAAGTATATTTGTTGTTGCTGTATGATGCGAATCTCTTGTAGAGATGACAGTGAAGAAAATAAACGTACAGTGTAAGCGTATGTACAGGGTCATTGTGTAGAACGACAGCGGGTGGCACAGCAGTGGCTAGGTGGGTGGTTCGACCCGTCTCGGATTTAACAAGTGTGTCCATTTACGAGTTTCAGGGTCGGACACTTTACAGCTTACCACATAAATATTGTCACGAAAGAAACTGCTACACACACACATATAT
>JAGJTL010000183.1:2234224-2270617 GCA_022063505.1 Calosoma granatense | reverse complement strand
ATATAGCTAACATGTATATAGAAGTATTTACTGGTACGTAGGTAGGTAGGTATATCTATCAACTGTACATACATACATACATACATACATGTATATACGTGCGTGCGTGACATTTAGGACTTTTTACCCATGTCAGGTTCTTGATAGCAAAATAAATGTATACCTGTATCTTAATTATTTTAATTGCTACCGACGCTTGTGGATAAATGCTTGATAAATATCGACAGAACACACATACAAAGCGGGACACGGTCAACATTTCACATTGTGTATATATTTTATTTAAAAACTACCATCCATGCAGTAGTTATAGAAGAGAATTGTTCTCATAAAAGTTGTACTACGTACTGCTGCCACTGTATGTAGTTCTTGTGTTACGACTTATTGTTTTCAAATGACTGGCGCCTACTCATATGTAAAGTCTTATGTCATAAAATTCTCGACATTCAAATCCACCTCGTTCCATTAATCACAATTTCACGCTCCTTCACAAAGCATATCCATTCATTACGTTTGCCGGCTCCCATACACACATACACACACTTGATATTTTCACGGCTTAACCAGTGCCTGCAGCACCTTGCTGTTTTTCCACGATCTTCAGCGGCTCCGATCACATTAGCCATGACGATGTGCACGTAATTAAAGAAACACTTCTTATTAATTTTTTAATACAGTTTTTGCGAGTCAGCGTGTGTGTGTGTGTGTGCGCGCACGAGTAGATGAGGTGAAATTCTACAGAATTGTATTCAGTTCGGCTACATCATCAGCACATTTACACAACGGACAAAACGAACGGACGTTCGTTAGTTTTAGTTGAACTGGTGTCTGCCCTGCATGTATGTATGTATGTGTGTATCCTTTGTTTTCAAAATGAAAATCGGTCCGCTGCACTTCCGTTTTTCTAAAAACGACTTAATGGATTGCTGGAAAGGTGGTATCCGCACGGAGCGGCGCAAGAACAGCAGAATAAAAAAAACGGCACACAGGGGCCATTAGCGCAAGGGACCCGCAACACGTTTAATTACAGAGAGAGCAAATGGGATAGCCGGGACGGTGACAGAATCGTCCAAGGCGCCGCCATCCTGGTAGAAACTTGTACTAATTTCAACTTTATCTAATTACATATATGCATATATGTGCATATGGAAATATATAACCACCTACTTATGTATTCATTCAACTGTATACATATTTATTTAAATAAGCTAGAAATAATAATTATCGACAACCATCAGTCTGTACAACTTACTTTAAAACAGATTCTATCCTAGAGGCATTAAAACTTTAAAGAATTCACGCGTAAAACAGTTTTGTTACATGTCACACAGAGAGTGTCTTGTGCATTGCATGCGAAGAAATTACATTCCGTGTACATGTTTTAAGTAAATGCGTTCATTAGGATATGACGGTCGCCATGTTGGATGCACGCACGCGCACTTCACGGCTCGTACACATGCACGAACATACGTACCGACGGACGGACGGACGGACGGACGGACGTACGTATCTGTAAAACAAAACGACGAGAGCGAAACGCTAATAACAAAGCGGCATAATATTTAAATAATTATTGCTCTTAGAGTTCCCGTACACCGCACTTGGCCGGTAATGTTGCTAAATTGCTATATCTCGCTCGCATAATGCACTTTCATTAGTCCCGTGCAATTTTTATCCCAGCGCGTACAGGTAATTGTTTTCCATTCTTCAACATCACCCTTCGTACACTGACCGTCAAACATGTAGTTCACATATAGAACATTCTCAGAAATATGCAACAAAAAATCATTATTTTTTTCTGAGGATTTTAGGAATTACCTAAGTGGTTTTTCTAATATTTTGCAAATTCTCATTAATTTTTCTTCCCGTCTTCATGGTTTTAATCATTTTTAAAAAGCATGTAGATAGTTAAAATTGTACAGATAATTTAATAGACGCAAAAGAAAAATATTTCTGGAGATCTGAAACTACAATAATTTACTCATTATTGACGGCTACTGTCTTCTAGAGATTGTATTCAAAATATAAGATGCACAGTTTTCATATTCAAACAAAAATATACTACATCTTATAGACAATTTAAAACACCCTACATGTACGAAATGACGTTAAATCAGGTGTTTATATCGTTTGTAACATAAAAGATTAACATCAATGCACAAAAGGCGATGCAGATAGAGACTATTGTTGCTGCAACACAACTCCTTTGAATTCAAGAGTATAAATCTATGGAGAGAACTTCTTCAAGCATCAGGTAGATACCCACCATGTGTGTGTGTGTGCGCGCGAAATAACGACGAACAACATTAAATGTGTCATGATTCGATGGAAATGATTAGACGAACATACATCATCGACCACCGTCGCAGCGGGGTCCTCATCTGGCTGATGACGGACCATTGACATAACTTACGTCTGAATACCTGCAGAGTTGATTCCAGGAGTTATTGTTATTGCATCACAATCAAGATGAACTAACAAACAGGTTTAAACCATGTCTTTCTTTCAGTCCAGTTAGCTTCTAGTTACAAGAATGAACGGGAGAAAATAACGATGCACCTCCTGGCGTAGACAATAATGTATTGGGAAATATGTATTGTACTCTTGGGCTTGACAAATAACATTTCGAATCACGATAGAAAAGAAGAAGAATATTGTCAATTGTAATAAGACATTCTTTCATTGTTTTGTCAACTGTTCTATGAAATTATGTTAGGTATTTAGAGTTATTAAACATTATTACTAACGTCAGTTTTTTTCCACATATATAACAATACTAAAATTCTGTTTGATCATCTTCATTAGATGCTTCAGACAGGCATATACACATATTTAAGTTTAGTCTAGAATCTGTGTCAATGTGTGAGATCTGTTATGTGTAATGTCACCGTACTGGACCATCCAACATTAAGGAGCGTCTCACTGAACAGACACTATAAAGCTTGTGCATCGTCTCTGCTAATTTAGAACTGTCCGTATCAGTGAAGGGCGTGGGAGAGACATCAGTTCATCATATACGATAGCAGGGAGTAAACGGGAGCAGAGAGTACACAGTTAATGCGACGATAATTTGAACAACTCTCTTGAAAACGGATCGTTTGAAGAGAGTTCCACAGAATAACTCCGTCCAGAGAGACGTTATCTGATGATGGCTAATACGACACCCGTCTGCCTCGGGCCACGGATGACAGAGAACACCACCAGCCCGATAGAGGGCAGGGCTGTCGACTCTGGGGCACCAACCCATACATACATACACTCGAACAATTACACGATACGCATCTTATCAACCCCTCCAGTTATTTATATTTTATTTGTACATGTAAACGTCGGCGCGATAACATGGAATGCTGCAATTTAATAAAACTAAATAACAAAACATTATATATACAATACATTAGTGTTTGTTGTTAATTTTAAAGTATATGCAGGTTTCTAAGTGTATATATTTAATATTCCTATTATATGATTCTTTGAAACAGATTGCGTTTTGTTCACTAAATATCCAGTAGTGAAATATTAGTGCGACGCCTATGGTTTGAAAGTTAACAGAGCGTTGGTAAATTTGTACGCGGCGTAGGATGGCAGTGAGGAGGGGCGGGGGCGGGGGTGGTGAGTATCGTCGCGAGCGTCGCCTCTTCTTTTCACACTGTTTCCCGCGGCGTCGTCCCACCCCGCACACCCTATCCTACCCCCGTGGCATGTTCGCGCAGCTGGTCGCGCCGACTAATTATCATTAAACCATCTAAATGCTAATTAATGCGGCCATTTTCGCGCGCGACTCGAGCAGCGATTGTGCCCGGCGGGCCTGGCATGCAAATGAAGAGCTCTCTGGAGTGCTCTAGCGAGTTAGAGCGAGATAGAACATTGTAACATTACCTCTCTATACTCTGCTACTCCTCCTGCTGCTGTTGTTTGCTACCACTTGCCGCACCGTGTCGCTACGTACCGCGCCGCACGTCGACGCTCTGAAATTTTTTACAAGTCCTCTCATCGGGAACACCCAGGCTCAGAGAGAGAGAGAAGCTACCGACAACGGTAGGCAAAATATGCCAGAAATAACACTATGCATATACATAGGCGCCGGTAACAATAACAGAATATAACTTGCACCCGGGAAATTTATTACAAATCACTTTAATCAATAATAGTTCTCGTTATACGGCAAAGTTTAGTAATCAACAATGTTCAAATATTAAATGTATCTTATAGGTATAATATACTTATTAATTATTATTCACTACTTTTCAGGAGAATCATTTCATAAAATACTGACGAAATTTTAGTATTGATTTCATTATTGAGAAATTTGTGAATTATACAATGAAAATATTATTTATCATTCCATGTACTTGTATGGAGTGACGGACGGCACTGAGCTTGGCGAACAGGTACTCAGGGATATAATGAAAGCACGCGTATAATTTCTTTACACATGCGCACGTTCATACATAAATATGTGCGTAATGTACGCTTACCCTGCGCGTAGCGTGGCACAAAGGAGCATTATATAAATAATTATCCACAGTAATTCATAGTCAGCCGTTAAAAACTAAGAATTAACTACCGTATTTAACTGGAACGAAAACGACCTCGAATATAATGAGCGCCCTATACTACAAGTTTTCGTAAAATTATTTACTAAAATCACTATTATTATACAAGATCAAGTCCAGTATCTATTCAACATTCCCATATCTCTTCAGTGAGTGTATGCATTTATTTTGATTGCATGGCAGAATTTGTCTGAAATACATAAAATAAATATTAAGATAAAAACCAAGTACCAATCTGGCCTGTAATAACATGTGTAGTTTTATCTAAATCCTGCGGAATGCATAAACGTATGCAATATAACCGGAGAATTGTAGTTTGTTTTAAAATTCACAATGCCATCATAACAATACGGAGTTGTTGCAAGATTGCAAACAGATTTCGGGCTGCGGTCAGAGATTAACTTCAATAAATCCCAAGTCAAGGTATGCCGCATACAAACGGCAGAGGGACAACACTTTTGTGTGTCTCTGCTGCTGCTGGCAAAACGGTGTAACAGCACACACGCGGTGACTGTGTGTATGGATGATGGTGAATGCGCAACAGACGGTGCCCGGAACCTTGTCCGGAATACTAAACTAAACCAACCTTAGCAAAGGGGGAGGTATAATTCCGGACTTTGGAGATTCTATGACTGCAAGCCGGCACACTCACACGCACGCATAGTAATAACAATATAGTTATACAACAATCCCCTATACACACACACACCAGGGGTGAAGGGGACGTGGTGTGGTTCATTGTTATAACGTTAAATCGTAACCGATACATGCACGTGAGTACTCGAGAAGGGAGCACAGCTCCCCGCCCTGCCACTTATCCCCCGCCAGCCGGCGGTATCACACAGGAATTAAGGGCGCCCGCCCAATGACGACAGTCAAGAGCCATTTAGTCAGATCAACTCTAGTCATAGAGTGAAGCAGAGCCCTTTCTGACATTAACCAGAACAACACCGCCGCCCGCTTGAATATATCGCCTACCTACACGTATTTACAAGCACTTGTAAGCAGCATGTTGTACAGAGAACCCCCACACTACATAATACACTCCATACATGGATGACATGAAGTTGTACAGCGTGGAAATACTTTCAACAGATTATGTCGTTTCAATTACATACAGACGAGAACACAGTGATTTATTATATTTATTTTTGTAGAAAATCCACTTGTGTGGATTTAGAACATATTTGCTATTAAATTTCAGTGTTACGTCCTACGCCACTGCTGGGTGAAGGATGGGTGCTCCCGGATGAAACTCGTAAAGTCGGACTAAGGAGTTTCTAAAAGTGCTGAACGCGAAATCGTACTCTACGTCCATTACACGCAGATCTCCAGTACGCAGGGTGCTGCAGACGATTTTCTACATGTTACACACTGAGGGTGAGGAGCACCAGAGGGTGAGGAGGGAGAGAATCTTGGGTGTACGTGAGTACGGTACCAACAACGGGACAGGCGACATCTGTTCCTAAATCAGTAGCGTCTTATGCGCGCGGCTATCTATTTATTTATCTGTCGCAAAAAAACGATCCCTCATATGCGATTGCGGTCAGCGAATGGACCAGTCTTGTGGCCCCCTGGATTGGCGGCCATTATTGGTAAATAATGCCCGGACCCATAAGCGAAACGCCGCCGCAGGGCCTTATCTAAATGGCTTGACCGGCCCATTCTTGTTATGTAAAAGACGTCGAATCTCTGAATTCAAATGTTAGTGTTATTGCTCCAGTGTCCCTGTCAGAAACACTCACGCCAGTGCCGATCTACATGAGATATGCGCGCAGCAGCATCGTACGTAAGATCTTACAGCCTCCTCATATATGTGAACCGTCCGTACTCATAGGCGTGTACAACGAGAAATACTCATATCTCCCTACCAATATATATGTAACTAAAGCGACCTTGCAATTATTTCTACTAATCAACATATTATCAGAAGAAAAACATAAAATTAACATTACATTTATTTCATTACCGTTTACATAAATAACAGTGCACCGTCACTCGGCTGTAACGGACGTCTATGTGCTCTGGGTTCGGGTGCGCGGCAACCAGAATCAAATATCCGACGCTCGCGTCGCGACGCGCATTGAGTAATGTGTTCCGGCATGCGGTGATCAGACCGGACCCGCTCTCTCGAATAATAAAGTCGTAAAACGAACAGAGACAGACGTATCTGTAGCGTGGTGCCGGTGCCGGGTTCTAGGTCCCGGGATATCAGTCACAGACCCTCTGTGTCCGCTGTCCGATTAGCGGTCCGATTTATGCAACGGGGACGCGCATGTTGCTGCCTCGGTCCGATCTAGAAATTACGATGGCCGCATGGGAATCCCAACGATAATTGATACGGGAAGCTATGCGACTCTTTCTCTACAAATGTATATGTGTATGTGTGTGTGCTGTACCTATCTCATAACTCCATACACGTATATATGTCACTTGTATATACGGACAGGTATATACAATAGTGAATAAGTACACTAGTTCTTTTTATTGTACCGACCATTCGGTGAATATAGTTTTATTTCAATTCAATTTATCATAGCAACAGTGTCCAGATAACTCGGCGAATATGACAACTGACTGTTGTTATTGCAGATACATTTTTATTTGCAACTATGTAAATGTAAAAATAGTAGAATTCTGTATTACGACGAAAACACAAAACTTAATCCAGAGAAAATTTAAATTTTACACATTCATTATATCCTATTTGTGTACGCAAACATAATTTTAATTTACTGGAAAAAATTCCTTCCCCGAGTGACACAACATTAAAAATATGGATCATATAAAATTGGCCGTCATTGTTAATCCAGTGTACATTATTTATGGTACACAATAAAACTCTCGAAGGTACATTTTCTTATCTGGTCCTTAGTGAAATAAATTTTCCCCATAACTAAGTCACATTAACTGTTCATCATTTTGTAACAAATCATATGACATGAAGTGGCGTGGGCGCACGTGTACTTGTGTAGAGTAATTTTCTCATTCTTTTGTCTTATGTATATGTGGTGGTGGTGGTGGTGGGGGGAGAGTGGAAGTGTCGCGAAGCGGATACTCAGAGAGGTATGGGTAATTCCGACGCCACTAATTGCCGCCACTTTATCTTTTACGGTTCTCCGTGTAATCCCTGGACGCGGCGAGACTGAACTTAAATTCTCGTTTAATTTTTTTTCCCGCCCCTGGAATTAAGATTACATGGCGCGCATACAGGACAAATAAATGCTCTTTAAGCGGTTGAACAAGCAGTGTCGTACAGCAGCCTGGAGGCACAAGGGTATAGGGGATGGGAGGGCTGGTTCAGACTGAGGGGTGAAATGTATACTAGCTTCATTACCAAGAAGATTCTATATAAATCCGTCGCGGCGGTGTCGCACTCTCAACGTCGATACTACACAATACAATTAGCCCTCCCGCGTCGTTACGCCAATAATCCTCTCACGAGGGTCGGATGTCTGTCGTCTCTCGATTGCACTTGTATTATCCACACTATGTGTGTAGTGAATAAGGAGAGACGAGAGGGGAGGAAGCACAAGTAAATACAATCACAACGGTGAACAGATGTAACTAATTCTTCACCAGTACAATATACGACTAATAGTACACCCGGTGACATATCCATCTCGCCGCAACCATGTTTATGTAACAACGGATCGTAAATATCAGAAAACCACATGGATTACAATCTCTAACCGAACGAGAGAAGATGTCTCAACCTGCACGAGAACAGAGTCGGACTCTCTCTATTATTCAAAATTCACCTAATTCATTTCATTCATCGAAATGTTAAAGTTTTCATTCATGTCCCAGATATCTTTAATCTCATTTCGAATTCAGAGATGACTCGTATTTCTCGCACTAAAAATATCTTTCGAAACATTCCGATCTTATCGCGCGGCGTGGATTATTCGAAATCTTATTCATTGATTTCACACATAAGAGTTAATCTTTGCAGAGAAGTACAAATCATTGAGTTATGTTTAATACCCTGCAGGGAATTAATATGTAATTTTGTCATAAATATGTGTACGGGAAGTTTGTATATTCTTGGTGATTAGAATATTTGATGTCTCAAGTTTTTTTCCTTCCCGCATGTAGAGTGGATACGGCGGACAAATTCTCAGTGTAACACAGAAGAAAGTTAGTCGAGCCGGGATAGGATGGTGGCATGTCCCAGGTGTCGGGGACAGACACGTCTGCTCATATACCCTAAGAGCTAATAGTTCGAGATTGTTTTTTCGGATCGAGCGCACCGAGGATTTGGTCGCAATTCCCGGAAGAGAAAAACACCTGCCCGGAATCTCAAGGGAAATGGCAACTCACACAAACACTAACAACACGTACTCGTACACACGGAGACGGAGACAATAGCTGGTCTCGCTACATGATCAGCTAGGCTGCTGGTACTCCTGCTGCTGCTGCTGTTGCTCGTGGGAGTAGTAATAGTAGTGAGAGAAAAAGAAGAAAACATGTAGAACGCGCACAAGACATTAAGATCCCCGGCTCGCATACTCACTCCGCCGGAGAGATTATTAAGATGCATTTAATAATAAGGCAGAGAGATATATCGGACGGCTGTGTCGTGCCAAGATGGAGCGTCTATTTGTTCTCCCTGGGATTTCCGTGCGAAATTAATGGTTTAAATCCGACGGATTTTTGTTTAAGCTAATCTACTATGGTTTCGTGATAAATACGATGGTACCACGCGTACATACATGCGGCGTCAAGTAGCGTTGCAAAATGGAGGCGTCGACGGCGTCCGTGGTGGTCGTTACATGTTCGACGTCGCCTTTGATCCTGTGCGTCCATAATGAGCGTGAAACGAAACCACGCGTGACATAATGAAAGTTACAATGTACACACATTCCACCGGACACATACGAATCTTAGTAGTAGTGTTAGTTCCAATGCTTTGTCCAACGCCACCGATGGATTAGAGTAGCTGTTGTATTTTTTAATGCACAACACTCGCAGTACTTGAACACAATAGCCTCATAAACTTTCAGTTTTTTACTTTTCCGCATATACTTCTCAATACCTAATTATTTCTTTTTTATATGTAACAAAAAGGCAATAATGTCGACTTCATTTCAGAACCTAATGAGAAACCGTTGATATACTTTACATGTGGAATATAATACAGAATGTATAATAAAATATTAATTAACTTTTAATAGTGAGTACATCCTCTAACTAGATAATAGTACAGCAGTTATTATTTTTATTATCTTGTTAACCAATTCCTACAAATTAGTCTGTTGAAATTAATTAGTAGTAGTTAGTAGGGACTTGTAAAATTAAATATGTAGGTACTATTAAAATGTATATGTGTGTATGTGGTTGATGTAAATTATGCCCGCATTTTATTTTACATAAATCGCAATACTACTTATTATGTAGTTCAAAATTTACTACATTATAAAGTGGTAATCTGCATAGATATTATCTAGTAAATTAGCTAGATAACTAGCTTATAGAAAGGTACGAATAAACTAAAACAAGACACTTCACATAAACTTGCAACGTAGCAACATGTTTAATACTTTTTTACAACTACTATCTTACGATAAAAAACGAATTTGAATTTAAGTATTTGTAATTTTCTGGAAAACTATAAAAACAATTAAAAACTACGAAACCAATTAATGCGAATTTGTTTCAATCACTGAAATTTGTTTATAATTTCGACTGAAAAATTATAAATTTAAAAGTACATTTGATAAATGTACATACAAATTCATTATTTCGCAAATATAAACTATGATAAATAAAATATCCTTGGTTATAGCAAAAAATATTTTAAATACAACGAAAAAATATGTCAACTAAATACTATAATTTTCCATGTAACATCTAAAAATCTTCCATTCAGTCATGTTGTTACATGTTAATTGCGCTTTCATTTACAATTTAATACTTTCAACAACATGTATGAACATGTACGTACGCATGTACACATGTAAGTATGTATGATGTTAAGAACTTGTGTATGTCATCGAAGTATCACCTGGTAATAAGCTGTGTGCCAGGTGTAATTAATTACATATAGCCTCACTAATAACAATCTTATACAAAAGTACGACGTACATGTGTTGATGCTGTGAAGACGTGTCATGACACATTATTAGCTACTAAAACAGTAGATGGTGTTTCAAGTACGCGTCGTGACGTCTCTGCTAGTTGTTAGTGGCGTTTGTCGCGGTCGTGACCACGGAGAATCAGGCCCCCAGGAGGTGGTGAAGACCACCGGGTTGGCTGCGGAAGCGCGCTTACGATTATTCGTAGAATAGTTCGACACGGCGACGCCTTTTGTACACCGACGTGCAAATATTTTACAACGCGATATTTCTATATTCACGTGCACTTCGGTATAATAATAGTTATGTACATGATGCATTCGTTTTCATGCATAGACCGTTAATATTTATATTTTTAAACAGATCGTAAAACGGTTTTTAGCAGTTCAAACACTGCTTACCTATACATGACGTGAAAATCGAGTTTTGTTTATCTCGACAAGAATCTAAAATTCTACTACAAGAAAAATATATTTCTTTAAATTCTGATATATTCAGGTTACATTTTATAATTTTTACAAGGCCGAGTAATAGATCAGTTGGAGTGTAATGCATGTGGAACATGCTACTGAAATCGCTATGAATTCTGAAACAGTATACTGATAAGTAACTTATATTTGTCACTGTCCCCCTAAAGTCGCATATCAATGCACACATGCAAAATAGTCACGAAACCGTCACCTAATTGGCTATTATTTTGTCCTATTAACCGGACATACACGCATACAAACTGATGTATTGTAATTATTCATTCTGAAACCAGGTAGTTTACAATTGCATATTATACAAGATGTATATAATACTCGTATATACATATAAAAACCAACCGTGACAATGATAGGAGGCTTCAGAACTGTCAAGAACTCGTTATAAACTTTCTTAAAATGTCTTCGACATCAAAAACCCGTGCTTCATTTTCATAACAAAAGCACGAAATATTTTCGAATATTAATTATGTTAGTATATAGAAAAAAAAAACTCGTCTTTACGACGAATCCATGAGGCGCGGATTCTTCAACTTTTCATAACTACAGAGCGGCATGTATGGATGTGGTGAAGTGATACAGTGATACCGCTAGTTTAACATTGTGTTCCAAGTACGTCCCTGGCCGCACTACGTCCCGCACATCATGTATGAATATTTCATATGCAGAGTCCACACCTATTGTGCCCTGTGACAGTGAAGAGGGTCCAGATCGAATCCGATTCCCGTACTTAACTCGGCATGTAAACGTCACTCACGTCACCCGGGTTCAGGGCACACCTCACAGGACCGTAACGTGCGTAATCAACGACAATGACAACAACACAACCACCACCGATCTTATTATATATGCTTGGTATGTTCACGGTGTAAATTAGACGATTTGGTTGGTCTTCAAATACTTGCAGGGGCTAAACTATACAACTATTACAACCAATCTCCACTTGTAAAATTATCTAACAATTTAAAACTAAAACACATATAGTTCTTCATTATAAATATTAGGTTATTTCTGTACTACAATACTGTATATAGTAGTACTAATTTCTATGACAAGAATATATCTGATTGGCCAGGTACACAAGTGTAATATAATCCTATTGGTCTAGCTGTGTAGAGCAATGTGTTAACTTGATCATCCCAGACCGACTTCACTTTCCGTCGAGTCACACTGGCCGGGAGGGGGTTGATCAATTATTTACACAAGTCGGGGGCCAAAGGGCACTCGGTTCGGGGCGCAACGTTAAATATGCAGCGACAGTTAGCCCTCTGCCGGGTCTATTGTGGTTCATGTGTGTGCCTAGGTTTGTGTGAAACGGATAGACGTTTATTCTATTATACTGAATTTTAGCTTTGTAAACCACAGGACCACCGACAGTGACGCAAGGGGAACACCACATGTACAACGAACAACAACAACAAGAAGAAGTGTAATAATCATAATATGGAAGATTTGAGCCTTGATGAATGCGAGTAACACACTTGATTTAATGCATAGTATAAATCAACTTGGAATAAAATTCTACAGAATATTTACCTGTACAAAGTCATATCAAAAACATGCTAAGCAGATTATTATTTGTAATCTGTTTTTGTCATTAAAAAAAATAAAAATTTCCTCGAGTTTCGGATTCTTTGTTGAGAAAAATACTCGTATATGAAAGATCACGTAACGAAAAGCAGTAATAAATATATGACAAAATAGAATAAAGAATATATAGAAAAGTTATCAATTTTTGTTTTCAGCTGAGCATATATGAAAGTGATTGTATAATATTTGTTGTTTGTAAATTGATTGATTTTACTAGCATCTGTCCTGACTCCGTTATTAGTCTGTTTATTTATTACTATTACTAAAAACAAACATTTATCTTTTTGTGTCTAATTATGTTTATTAGAGCTAATAGCCTTAAATACATAAACACAGCGTGATATGACTTGATCTCTGATCTAAACCAGACAGGTTCGTACTGGTTAATATTCTAATAGAATTTGTCTTCATTGTTAGATGTTAAATAATATCGAAGTATTTTATTTACAGGTAGAAAAGAAAAGCGTGTCTAGCGTATTTAAAAGTATAAATTTGTGTTAAGATAAATGTAAGTTTTTATTAATCTAGAACACGTAATTAAAAATGTTCAAATATTTATTTATGGACAGATATTTAAAGCTGTCCAATCTCAAAGTCAATTTCAACAGACAGACATCTGCCGCATCACATAAAAGAAAAAATAAACACGATATAACGAACAGATACTTATCGCGTATTTAGTTAAACATCGTTTACTTTACATAAAATTAAAACTTATTTTTGACAAGTCCAGTCTGGGCAACTAATTCGCTATAAGCAGACATCTGCCGGTCATCTCGTAAACTAGACTTGAACGAGACACATTACCAATGACATGCGAACATTTGTATCGAGAGAGCAGGAATCAAGAATCAAATAGAAATAATAAGAAAAATACTCGAACTGTTACATGATATGCAATGACATATGGTGTAGGAGAAAGTTTAATGTCGGTTGCAATTATTTAAATAGTTTTGTGGAGCCGAGTACATTAATGTTATACAGATAAACACACACAGTGTGCGTGCATACATCTACACAAATACATATGTACATTCATACCTGCTGGCTGCATGTATAATGCATTATTGCCATGGACCGGAAGCCGCTGGGTTCGTGTGACTGTTCCTACGGCTGCTGCCGGAGTCGTCCGGAGCAGATTTGTGAGTCAATCAGGATAGTAATAGGCACGCGATGCACTGTGTCGAATATATACAGTCTCACATGGCGGACATGGCGTCATCCTGTGCCTACAAGTCTAACAGAACTGGACCTGTAACAAATATACATATGTATACAAACACAGACACATGTACAACAAACATACAATACAATAACAACAATTAAACATTATATTTAGATATATTTCAAAATGTAACATAATTAAATATTAACACAATTAACCTTATACGTAGAAATCTAAAATAAGAACAAGAGCCTAAACCATTAGAACTTCTATAATACGGTACTGTACACATTCCAATAGAGCATTTCTATAAAAGAACATATTTTAACGTTTTACATGCCTACTGAACCGTCACATCCCATAAAGTACAGGAATAAATTAAAATTATAAAAAATCTTGTATCTTGCCAGTTTATTTTTCATTCATAATATAACATTTTTGTCATTCATTATGGTTCTACTGTATTTTACATTTCATTCATAATTCTTTTTTATGTATTTCCAATTATTTTATAACTCTAAAAAAACATAACTTTATTAAACTGAACTAAAGAATATATGACTGTGTTACGAAATAATTGTTCATTAAATTCTATATATATGAAATAAATATGAAGATAAGTTTATTATGATTTTTATTCTCTGTAATATTCTAATTGGATATTAATAAAGGGTAAATAAGTGAAGTATTAGAGTCCGACTCTGTTTTCACGCTCCCGGATGATCCGCGGAAGACCCTCCCCGCATATTAGCCCCCGGAAGTTATCATTGTATGTATGTATGTATGTGTGTCTATATAGCAAGAGCTTGTGTCCTCCCCTCTCGATTACACAGGGCCCAGCATCCGACGACAATGGTAAATGGGTAATCTCTGACAAGAACAATGCACTGATTGTTATAACATCGGGGTTACACCCTCGCACAGCCCATCACCAGTGTCGTCCCTACTGGGAAGTCATTCCATTAAGGTAATTGGCGTACACTTTAACCGCGTGTCCTTCCAATTTACAAACGAAACGCGCAGAAAAAAAACGAACAACATTACAGTGTGTTCTCCGTTTTTTTTTTATTTGAAACGTTTTCCAGGGACCTGTCAGCTTTGAATTTTAATAAGAAAACACGTATTAAGCGTCCGTGGTCACTAGAAGCAGTGCTACCAAACGAATTTTCGACTACCCTAGGGACATTCAGCGTGTCATTCGAATGTAAATTCGGTGGTAAATAGTACAAGGCTGCTAGCAGACAAAAAAATACAGAACATTGTGCCCAGTAACCGCATATTACGAGACAACATTCGTGAAGCGTTGTATCTATAATTACAGCCCACTACATTGCAACTAAATAAATGAATTTCATTTCTGTCGTGACCGACACAATTTTAGTTCACTTTCATTATAAGTCAATGTGAATTTTTTTTCAAATTTAAATTACCTTCATATATGTATATTACTAAACAAATCTCTCTGTGTATATTATGACATATGTCCAATTCCTGACGTATTATTTAAACCAAAATGAATAACTTATTATTGGTACCATAATTTTTAAATAATTTAGCAATAAAAATTTGTATGGAATTTTGTTTTTAAATAAATTATGTAGATTGAACATGGTATGGTATGTATGAATATGTTAATTGTTGCATAATGGGATGTACTCCTTTGGTCGCTAACCAAACACGGGTTAGTGTGTGATTGACAGTGCCTGGGACATGCGGCTGTGTCAATAATGTGGGGGGCTCCGCGCGGTTTAGCGACAGATAGCTAACGCGCCCTACAAACATTGCGTGTTACATGCAAATTAGTGATACATTAATATGCGAGTTATCCTAGGGTTTGTGGGACTCTCATCCTCTTCCCTATCCCGTATAGTAGCGCACACACGGTGTCTCCTGTAACCAACCAGCTACACTATGTATGTATGTAGCTAGGAGGTAGCGTCATTTGGCGACAGATGTCGTACGGGTCGGTCGCCACCCTTTGCGCGTCTATACTCTTGTTTACACAAACACAACACACATACACATAGTCACCACCATCCTGTGGTATATATTCACAAAGAGGAAAAACAAATTACGCCGCAAACAAAACGATATGTTTGCACGGATCGCGGACACTACGAGGTAATTTGCATACGTACACACACATACACATCTTCTATACATGGACACGTTTGTGCAGGTTGACTTCAAACTGTCATGCTACATTATATAATGTATCATTTTCTTTTCAGAGGACAACAACAAAACTATATAATTACATTATATTATAACGTGTTATTGTTTAGGAAATAATTGTAAAATGTTTAAATATAGATAATACTACTGTTACCCCCCTATATATTATACATTCATCCATACTGGCGTGCATGTCAACTCGCGTACGGTGATATCTGGTCCAGTGTTTATCTAAATAGCTGACAGTAAAGTGTTATATCGGACAATGTAGGGTTGTGTGGGGTGAGCATCCCTCAATCATGGTTTCTTTTATCTGTACGTCGATATTTGAATTTCATTCGAGGCTCGATGCTTTCGTCCGCGTGGACATAACTCATCCGCGACATTCCACCGTCGCTTGTTGCGATCTGATTTCGGTCGGTGCGGCTCATAACAAAGGCACTCGCACTCGCGCCAGTAAAGAGCTCGATGAACCCCGCATTGAATGTACAGAGAGAGAGGGTGTTAGGGACGACGGACGTCGACGGAGAAAGGTCAAGTGTGAACGCTAAAAGGAGCCCCATCTCGCCTCTAATTAGACCCCCCACCCCCTCACGGTACGGCGGTGTATTACTACACCACACGTATCGAGAATCTAACAACACACCGTATACTAAATCACGTCAGAAACAATACGACTGCCGGTATGGTATGGTTCGCACTCACCCCACAGCAGTACCAAACATGTTATCCGCGGCGCGGATCTACCGACTCCGCCCACCTCACGATCTATCGGACCCGCCCATTTGATCTAAGAGGCCTCCTCTGCCGCTCTCTCCACACAACAGTGTCGGCTCTTCTTCCTGCTGCTCGCAGCGGCCGTGTTTCATCATTTGAATGTATAGGCGCCTAAAGACTGGCGATATTTAATTCGCGCTCATTGGACAAGACGCCATATAATATGCCTGTGCACGAAGATAAATTATCCGCAAATACACAACCTACACCGACCGACCGACCGACCGAGCGAGCATATTGAAAAATACTGTTCCCAACACATCAGTATCCCAGTAAATACATTTAGGTGTCTAGGTAAAAAAATATACACATTTCTTACGTGTTCAACATTGTGTACAACAACATGATGGTCAATTACATTGTATCGTTTATAGGTTAGTTTGTATTCTCTGTACTACTAGGGTAATTTAAGCTGCAGTCTGTTCATCCCAATTACAGCAGTAATATTGTAAATCATGATAACTTGTGCTTATTATTGTTAACTATAATCTGATTTAAAGCGGTTCACCTGGGTATATATTGCAGATATAGTCCGATATCTAGATATAGTGTTCCTAATGTAATATTATTTATGTAGGTACATTTATATACCCTAAGTTTCTTGTATAATTTGACATTGTTCTTGGTTTTTGCAAATGGTCACATACACATATACATATAAGAAAAGGGCCCAAGAACAAGAAGAGATGAAACCTCGCGATGGACGACGGTAGGGCCTTAATTAAGATGATTCCCGATATGTGTGAATAAGACCCGTACCATGACATTACGATTCTCACAGATTTTATCTGTTGAAATTAAATTCACGGTGGTCGGCCGAAGGCCCTCAATTAAATTAATTGCTCCACACCAAAAACACGAATTAAATATTATCATATGTTTTTGTTCTGTATTGTAAGGGATGGATGCACAAACACTCACAGACACACACACATGTGCCTCGTCACTGCGAAGGTGGCCATGGACAGACGTCCTAATTAATTTCAAAAAACAAAATTGTAAACCCGTGAACAAGGTGGGTGCGTTTTTATCTACGCATGAATTAATAATCATGTCTACAGAAGTAACACGAGAAGAAAAATATTCATAAAATAAGTGTCTCTTTATCTTAATTTGAAAGGTTTTATTTTATGCAATAAGTAGTAACGTTTAGAATTTCAATTTAAATGAAATACACAGTCTACAATAGTTAGTTATATTGGTACATAAACTTTAGAAATTCCAACGATGTAGTTATATTTTACATGTTTTCGATCAGCAAGAAATTATAAACGGAATGTATATTACAGTGTATGAAATAAAATGCCTAACGATATAGCATCATGTGAATGGTATATGTGCATATGTGTGTGTGTGTGTGTGTGTAGGCATATAATTTCAGCATTGTACACGTTAGTATAGAGTGAAGTTGGTAACAAACCAGAGTAGATAAATCGAACCATGAACCTGTTATAACAATTGCTTCGGTATTAATCGTCCATAGGGCTGTATGTATGTACGTATGCGTGTGTGTGTGTGTGTGTGTGATATGGCATTACTGAACAAACGTAAACAATATGCTGAGTGTGTGCGCGAGTTCAAGTTGCACCATCGTAAATAAAAATAAATCTTGCGATCAGAAGTCAATACGCGAAGCCGGGCGGTCGAGAAACCCGACACGCATTTAACAAACTATTAGCCGCTTACACGACACGTCGCATTCAGCTAGGTATAGAGTGCGCCACCTACCACCCAGGTAGCAGTAAGTGGGCGGTGGACAAGTGGGTTGACGAGTGTTCTCATATCACGAACTTATCTAAACCAAACTACAAACATTTCAAAGCTACCAATACAACTACTGGTACAACTAGAATCGTATTTTATAAAGTGCTGTAGATTCTTCAGTGTACATTAACTATTAAAATTTCCATCATGAAATATAACACAATCATTTCTATTAACAACTAACAAAATTATAAAAACTAAACGCATTTTCTCTCAGAAACTCCATTTTACTAACACACCCAGTTATTTATTTAATGTATTGGACGTACAAAATCGATACATTCAACGTGCTATAAGAATTATACATTGTTGATTATGCAAATGTATCCTAATAAATCCACTGTAATTTCACATAGTAACTACCGAAGCGATAAGGAAAATTAGCCATAATTCTTACAAACGGACAAAAAGTGTAGGTATTGTCGGTTGTGCAAAAAATATGCTTCACAACTTTACAGCCGAAACTACAGACATTTGGAATTTTTTTAGAGGAAACATTTGGCGTTCGTGTGTTTGGGGTTACTGCAAATTACATTCATTTCACGACGAATGGGACAATAGACGACATATTTCTGGCTAACATTTGCTACACATACCTATTGGTTTGCTGGTCGCTCTGTTAGAAAAAAGTGAAAGAAACGGGTGAGTTTTTGATGTGGGTATTTGTCACATATCTGGAGGCACGTCAGCAGATTGACAGTGCGCGTACGAGCGGATTCAATGAAAAGAAACTGTTGGGCTATTGTCGATGATGAGTAGATGTTTGTCAGGAAAATGTTTGTCGGCTGCCAATAAACGTCAGTGTTCATCGTGCCGTCCCGAGGCCTAAAGATAGCTATTATAGAAATGAGCGCTTCTAATTCACCACGTACGTACATCAGGGTGCGCAAGGAGGCAGAGCCCAGGGCCACCTGTGATCCGGCTAATCGTTCAGATGGGTAGATGACATCACACACCACACACACATACACACACACACTTCTCACACAGACAGACAGATTATAACGGACAGAAGAATCCCATAGTTTTGCACAAGATATCCAGCCAGGTATATATATACGTAGATTCCTCTATATCTATCTATCTCTATGCTTGTATGCTGGATATGGATGTGTGTGTGTGTGTGTGTGTGTTTGTAATCTTTCTTTTTTCTGCCACACCTCCTGTGTTGTGATGCTTATATAGGTATAGCTATATAGGTATGTGTAGGTATATATGCTTGCGGTCGCGTCTGTGTCGGCGGCTCCCTTTGTTTCACACCTATACCGGCCTAATTAGTTTCAGCATCTAATTATCGGGGCCGGAGTTCGGTTTTCGTGCACGCCATAAATTAAAGAGCGGTCAGGCGTCGGCCATTAGCCGCGGCACAGAGACCAGCACTGAGCTGCGCTCACCGCCGCCGGCTTAAACATTCAGTGTCGAAATCATTACTTAGGTGTAAACTTGGTGAGGCAATTACCTGCGTGCCCCGTTAATAATTCATTATGTGCTAGCCCGCCGCCATACTGCAACCATACCATCACATCACCATATACACAACCTACACACACACACACACACATACATGCATGTGCTGTACATACACACATATATAGTGCATATTCGACAAAGGGGACGTCGTAAAATTAAATTATTACACCACCGTCGCCGCCACTACACATTGCTGCTGCTTCAGGCACTACGCCTTCCGTATGTCCCGGATTACGCCTATAATCAGAACAACTGTAGTAGTAATACTTTCTATTAAATATTATCACCTCTATATATACATATGAGGAAGGAAGATTCATTATTAGAATGATAGATATTCTATATTAGGACAAGTTTTGTTACTTTTTTTACCGTCGAATTTCTCATTCGCATCCGAAAATGTACATACAGAAAACGAACAACAAGAGAATAAATTGAACGGGTCTCGGCACTCACAACAAAAACACCGCGCAGTGACGAGGCACGAGAACATGCGAGCAATAGAGTGCGCGCATACAGTGAGTGTGAGGAGGAGGACGAAGAGGAGGAGTAGAAAAGTGTGAGAGGAAAGGGAGACACGTATTGCAATAAACAATAATATCAGTGTAGGATCAGTGCGCGGCACCGGGTACGTAATTACAGGGCCGGAGCAACCGCGACATGATGAATTAGTTGCCGCACCGCACCTCACCCCGCACCAACCCCATGCACACATACACAATACAACATAACATACATATATACAATATATAGGTATAGTGTGAGCCGGCCCTGCATTCAACATGATGATTGATCCTCTCGCGTTTTCGAAATTCGAGATTTTCAAAAACTTTCGTTAATCGCTCTAGCATAATAGTTGACAGACACGTACATGCATGCACGCACACATACACATACACATTCTCTGTGGTCGGTCGCGGCTAATTAATATGCGGGCTAAATTGTAATATGGGTAGCTATTACCACAGTGCAGATATTACGTGTCAAGCAAAAAAGTTAAACGTTTATGCTTACTTGTACGTCCCGTCTCACCCGCCATTTCCACGAACACCAACAGCAGGTTGTTACCGGAGTTGAACAGGTTAAATACTCCGTAAAAGGAAAATTATGTCAACGCTTTATGGAACGACATTAGATAAACACTTTTCACAGTTACACTGACACTAGTCTACAACGAAATCACTTAATTACTCCACCAACACAGCGTTTAACTATTGCGCTAGAATATCAACACTCAACTACATACTTCAAATAAAAGTATTCATATTTTACACTGTTTATTTGACAGGTGCATTCCTGTATCAAATTTCAATTACGTTTTAATAATTAAAGTGTTACGTATATTATATAAACAACGTAATTATATCAAATTATATAGTTTTAACACAAATGTATTTTGTTAAAAACTATTATTTCTGTTTGAACTGTCAGTTACATGGTACTGGTGAACACGATACTAGTTCCAAACTGTACACATGCTGCTCTCTGTGAGAGAGTCGTTGAACTAGTACGTATTTCATTTTACGTAATATATCAATATTATATAACTATGCACTGTATAATATGAATAATTAGATTCTAATTTTGTCTATATTCCAATAAACTGTTATTAGGAATCATAAAAATATTGTTTTAATGCTATTTTATAGAAATCTATAATTTCTGCCATCTATGCAGAATATCAAAAATCATGTCCCCTGATAGATATACAACGTTATACAGTTCAAAGTATTGCGGGTAGAAAACCTATATACTATTAAAAAATTATAGATTGTTATAAAATAAGTATATTTTCAACACATATGATATCGGTACATAATGAATTCAATAATTAAAAGTTACATAAATATCAATAAGTCAGCTGAGAATGAATAAACTATAAAACGGAGTGATGATTACAAATAAATATAAATAGATATATAAACGTCATTAGTCAATATAAAAATATATAAATATACATAGATAAACGCAAGCGTAAAATTAAATCAGTCAAACATTACCATTGGTCTCATTCTCCTCTTTACTGGGTGCTACCATGAAATTAAGAAAACCGTCAACATCATCCAGCTCTTTGGATTTAAATTTAACAACAATAGTATTTCTGCCAGATGTTGGAGGAGTGAATTTAAATCCAGCATTGGCCTTGGAACCTGACTCTACAGTGTAGCCAACCTTCAGTTTAATTTGTTTTTCTAATCCGGATCCCTCCAATGTAAACTCGCCTTTATGAAGTGCGACCGGAAGTGGATTCTCCAGTGTAACTTCTGCAGTTATTTCACTGCCTTGCACCGGAGTACCGAGTAGTTTGATTTTAATGTCCGGTTTCCGTACTCTGAAATCATCTTGTGCGAAATATTCATATTTAGTGTCTTCTACTGTGGCCAGACATGCTATTTGGAACGCGCATTGATCTCTCAATCTTTTCACGTACTCTGCATAAGTCACGTTCAACTTTACTTCTTCCGTTGTACCGGCTTTAATCTTCTTCTGTGCGTTTTCTCTCTTCACAGCATTTGGAACACGACCAGTGTATAAAACGCAATCAACTCGAAGTACTACATCCACCGTATAATCCTTGTCGCGACTTCTATTCTTCATCTTCAGAATAACATCAAACGGTTGACCAATCTTTATATCATCGAGTAATTCAAAGTTGAAGTACATGTCATTAAAGTCTTCATTCAGATAATATCTAGAGAAGAGATTCTCTGATTGACGCAAAGCTTTCAACATGGTGGCACGCTCTTCATCTGTTTTCTCTGGATATTTATAGGATGCAGTTATATCTTCACGTTCCCATTTTCCTGCAGCTTTGGTACTGATCAACTGACCAATACCGTGCACATCTTTTCGTAACAGTTTCAATGGTTGTGTAGGGCCTGCATATTTCCAGAAAACTTTGTCTGCGTTTACTTCAGCGAATAAGAATCCGCCATCATACGGACGCAACACTTCGCCACGTTTGACAGACGCTATAGATGCCGGACCGCACCGGAACATATCGTCGCTAAGTTCTTGTGGCGTCGAATCCACTGCTTGCCAACCGTCATAACCAACGCCCAGATCTGGTCTTGTCATCCAGACCTCATTCCATACGTGGAAATTCCAAATGGAATCAGAATTTAATTCTTCCAACACTTTGCCATTGTCGTCGACGAAATAATCTACAGTCAGTGAATTTTGAGTGTCGTGAGCACTGGAATAATTTGTGACAGGTCTGCAAGGAATACCAACTGCTCGGCAAACTAAAAACAAAATAATATATAAATATATGGTATCAAATGAGAGTATCACGATGTACGTACTTGTTGCTAATACGCCAGAAAACACCCAACATTGTCCATATTTCACTGGTTTCTTTTTCTTGTAGAACTTCTGCATAATTTCCATGCTACCAATCCATTCTGTTGGTGCGGTTCCACCTCCGAAATCATCGCTCCAGTTGCCCATGACACATCCGTTGTCATCTGCAGAATTTACAGCGGCCGATACCGCCCTGGATGTGCGTACAGGATCGCCGCGGGCTGCTGCAGTCACTTTGCCAATCTTGTGAATGAGGTACAACGAACATTCCAACACGTCCTTCTCAAACTGGGCGTATTTCCAAACTGTTGGCCTAAGTCTATTGTAGCTACCACGCCAGATTAAACCGGCATCGGCCAGTACACATTCATCTCGCCATGCTTCGTTTTTCATGTATACCTGTTCATAAAAATACATATAAACTCTGAATCACAAACGAAAACATTCTCATTACAAATTCATTGAGTTTGTATTATGTAATTCTTTTTGTTTTGTTGAATAATAGGATCGTAAATTTACAATACACAAGTAATTAATTACCATTCATTATGCTTTGTTAACTCTTTGTAATGAAGTGCTAAATGTTGCCAATTTGTTTGTATAATTTGGCATCAGATCTTACAAGTATCGTAGGCATCAGTATACATATAGGAGTTAAATAAAAATACAATAGTGAAAGCATGGACTTAAGCCAAGATTTAATGTTTTGAATGAAACTATATCTGTAGGGTACATGAAGGGATCTTTCAATCATTTGAACTTACTTGATCTTGTTTACACCATGGATTGTACAAGATGAATATATTTGTAGGATAACTAAAGCTGACGGCACCATTATCTTTTAGTTTACTGTCAATGTCCATTTTCCATGCGGCTACTATACAGTTAGGTGCCGGTGTAATTTCCACTGTGAGTGTGTCTGCAGTACTAGATTTTACTACAGCCGACCAACCCTTGTCGTCACTACGTTTTCCCAACAAGGGCACAGCCACCAACGTTTCTTGGCCATAACTTGGTTTCTCTTCATCTGTCAATTAATTATGAATAATATTACAACCAATTACCCATTACCATATTTGTATAGCATAGGTGCCACTTATTAAAAATTAAAAATTCGTCCCCGACCATAGCATAGGGGTCATTGCATTAAATTATATCTGGGTCATATGTCATATAAACTTGATTAAATAAATGTCTACTGCATAAATAATTTAATTTATTAAAATATTGAATGATACCAGGAAAGCGATGAAGCATAATTGTATTTGTTTCGTAATTCTTGTAGCAAACACATATTACGCATTCATAGATCCTTACCGGATACTGTGAAAATAAATGAAATGCCATCTTTTTCATGGTCATATTGTCTGCTGGTTGAAATAACGAATCGGACTGGCTGGCCTCTGCGTACTACAAGCCTTGGTTCCACTTCCTTTTTCATTAGATGATACTTATCCGTGTGATGTTCTGCACCATTATGTTGCAAACAAGGATCCACTGACTTTACTACAATTACTTCTGGTGGTAGTTTCGGTGCCCCATCTATAACATCTAAATAATAAATAATTCAAATTAAAAACAGCTCTAAAAATGTCTTCATTCAAATATGCTTTGCAGTTTAATAGTTTACAAAAGTATGTCATAATTCTGTGCACCAGTACTTTAAAATATTAACTTTCTTCGTTCAATGAAAGAAATGAAAAACAGGCTCTGTTTAAAATTCTACATGAATCTAGGTCACAACGACGCGTAACCTTGGTGAATACAGTGCATCCTCAGATTACTAAATCAAACTTTCCACAATATCTAAGAGTCATTTCCACTTAAGTAATGAAAAACATGTATTGTCGATTCTTGTAAAATATTATAGCAAAATAAAGATGATCTCATCGTTTCAGACACGGAGGCAACTAGAGATTAAGTGAAAAAATAAAAGTGACTGTGCGGGTTACTGTTTTGATATATTTGAGCAGTAAAAAAACATGCTATTCAGTGGTTTAATTTTACATCATCTTTACAAAAAAAATATTGTTCATTCTTGTTGTTCTTATTCAAATGCAGATTATTATATTAAACTATAATATTAATAAACAAAAAACTCAAACCATTATGTTTAAACTACTTATGCAATTATTATTCAATCATAGTTTTAAATAACTATTATCTGCGTCATATTCGCCATACTTCTTGCATATCTCGGAATGTCTAAGTATGTTATGGACAAATAAAGCAAAACTAGCATCCACGAAGGTCGACCACTTCGACGTTGAGTTAAAGACAGAGATAGCGCGCGAGGAAAATGCTATTAACAAACACTGCTCCACTCCTTGGAGCTGCTAACATTAAAAAATAATCAAAACACTGCAGCATGATATGAGCTGGCACCCCGTACGTGTTAAAGAGCTAGTTCATCAGTTGTGGTTAGTTGACTTATCACATCGTGGGAACTCTGATATACCAGCAATGAATGAACAACGAATGAGTAAATCAAGTCAACCACAACGGTTGTCTGTCTGAGGAGTTGCTGCACGTCCCACATTCACATGCAGATGTGTTTTATTATAAGTATTACGTCACCTACTAGACAAGGTTGTCCAAATGACTCATATTTCTTCAGATAATCTGTTCCAGTTGGGATTAAACTGTCTGTCACTATCGTGGATAACAGATTTAGAACAAAAGTTTAACAGCTGTATCCAAGCGGATAAAACAAAGTGACTATTTTTAAAATGGAAACAAGCAAAATCGTATGTCAGTATGCATATTGACAGTATTGTTTATTTTAAAATATCCAATAGAAAATCAATGTTTATATCTATGGCAGCAATGAAACATGGGCTATGTTTAGATTACTGAAACGAGGAATTTCAAATGAGGAAAAAGTTACATAGAAAATTAAAACTGAAACAATAATAAATTATTACAACACACCTACATTCTACGGGCAAGCATAGTCGGCACAAACAAGGTAATTATGTTCAACAGGCACTTAAACAGTAAGAGCGTAAGTGAAGACTTTGAAAATGAAATCAAAATTAACGCTTGACAATGAGAGAAAAGGCGGCGCTAACTGTTACAAATAGAGGTGGCGTCGGCACCTATTTTAAATTGCAAGTACATTCATTTGACAAACATAGTACAGACATTAGTTTGTATACGTAATCTTAATCAAACAAAACTTGTGAAGTTATGTATAAATATGTATTTTACTCAGGAGGATATTCACTGCAATATTTCAAGAACGGTCTGAATCATATTGATAAATAAAACATAAATATTATCATCAAAGTTCACGTTCACGGCGACCTATTACGCATTTCTATTTTCGGAAAAAATTGCTAATTTAAAATTACAATTTTTTCTCAATATGTTTCTTTTTACATATAACACATTAATTATATATCTTTATAGAATTGTCTTACTAAACGGTAATCCGATATTGGAAATAATATTATATCATATAATCCTATGAATGACTACAAAGTAAATCCATTTATCAACGATATATTTAATTGCGCAAGTAGTAAATCTTATAACGTTAAATTCAAATAAAATTCTAGGTAATAGGTAGTAATTTACAAAATGTGAGAAAACAGTTTCAATATTAACCTGTAGCAGAATTTGCTTCGGGTGGTTTTGGTAGTGGTGTAAGCGGGGTTCCAGCATCTATCTGGTTCGGTTTGAATACTGCCCGAAAACCGGAGCAACTTGAACAATATGAAAATGTATTCCCCATTGAGCACTTAGTATATATTCGCTATTATCACACTTATTAATTAACACATCATGTCACACGCTTGAACTATGTTAAAAAAACACTTGTTGTTAGTGAAATCTTCTAGTGTAATGAGGCACCACACCTACCTCGAACTCTTTTAACCAACAACACTCGGTGCCCCATGGTGGGGACGCTGCACTCAACATTGACCACGTGCTCTGCGTCGCGTCGTTAAGATTCCACAGAACTATTGCTTATGGCAACCCAATATTTCACTTGAAACACAATCATTTACTAACTAAACAATAGGATTTTGTTATTTATTTTTTTCACAACAGCCATGAAGAAATACATTTAAATTTCAGTACAACTTCGGATATACGTGCATTATTAGTCACGTTGATTTATGTACTCTTTTAATTTTATCTCTTATATATAGTTTCTGTTTTATCTTGCTGTGTAGCGTATAAATTACGGTTCACTGCAAATTAGTTTTAATTGAATGATATAATTTTAGCTCTTCATATGCAGGAACAGGCAGGCAAGATTTGCTTTCGAAGGTCAGAAGTGTTAGCATTATGGAATTTTAAAATAAATTATTTATAAATATACATGTTGTAAAATATAGCTAAGTGATAATTGAAATATTATAATAAATCTACAGTACAGTACCAGCGACTAAATATATCTTTTGACAGAATTACAGTTATTAGTACTTGATACATGTAGAGTACGAACTTGTCATATTGTTGTCTGTGTTAAATGCAAATGAAGAATAAACACGGATGACACAACGAACAAGGACAAATCTCTTTCTCCTGTCAAGTGCACATGTAACTGAAGCGTAATAATTATGGTTACCGCATGTTACATCAGGTGTGCAATGTGTCTATTGTTTTATTTAATGATTACAATCAGCTGCTGCACCCAGACGCAATTGATTTAATATTCCTTACAACACTGAATTCTTCAATCGGATTATCCCAACAACAACAAGTGTCAAGTGTTCACTATTAATCTCCGTGGGTTACAGGTCAACCATACAATATGCATTATCATTTTAATAGTATATTGAAATTCTACCAGCACTGACTCATCACTGAATATTATCTGTTAATTACAATTGTATGCAACTCATTTTATGATCTACTTTGGATCGTAGACAAAACTAAAATATATCACATCATCGTAAAATTAAAAATAAAACTAATTAAAATGGTAAGTTAATTCGGGCTAATGACAGCGTCATCTAAAAATAAATAATGATAAAGGACAATGCTGTTTGGAACAGTGGCGTCGAAAATATTACGTACCCTGCTATTTTAGAAGCAATTCATAAACATTTCCACACGAATTTCATACAAATCGACCACAAGCGCTGACACAAGTGTTCACACGCCAAGCGATTCCAGTAGTTCAGAGAATTTTTATGAGAACCTTGCTCCCGTTTCCAGACCGCAATGAGAACGTATTCCCTGTTAGTTTACAAAACACACACACGCATACGTCATCCTTACGCGTGGCCAAATATTCATTAATGTGTGGGGACAATGAAAACATGAACTTATTTAGTTATGAATGAATACAGATTCTAGGAAAAGTAAATAATACATTTCATTTGTACCCATTTATGTTGGTTGAGTGAGGAATTATACTGAATAATCGTTATTTTTTACCTGGAAAGAAAATCAATGTTATATTAACATATTGGTATATTCAGGAATCTGTAATAAAGGAAAAAATACATTAAACAACATTTTAAAATGCATTTCTATTTATTTTGGAAACAATTATCTTTTTGTGTATATCCCGAAGAACAAACCAGTGTGCGAAATAAAATAACTAGTTATGAGGTGCAATGAGAAATATAGAAACATAATATCGAAATCCGATGGAATGAGCCGTGGTCGTGATGTTGCATTGTAGGTCGAAGTACATATATTATATCCGGTTTTTCTAATGGTGGACATTGACACTGCTGCTGCCAGTGATCTCGCTCATCTGTCTGGAAGTGAACGTTGCAACAATCTTACGTTCACCTTGTCTTCTCGGTACGAATGTCTCGTTGAAAGTAACCAATTCTCCAGGACGTACATCACGGAACTTCACTTGCTTGGGTCTCTGCAGTCCTGGTCCCTCGATGGTAAAGAAGCAGTCAGTTAACGTCACATTCAGTGCGTTTTGGAAGCTACAAATTAAATTAATTACACATTCTTATTGATACTTGACAGATTATTTCCACTTACCTGAAGTTTACGTAACACTCCTGTCCGACACGTGCTCCTCCACGAACCTGTACAGACATGCGCGGTCTCTGCAACACGAAATCATCCTCCTCACTCCATGTCTGCCGAGTTTCTTTCACGTTGGCAATGGCGTATATCTTAATGTTGCTATGATCCACTACTTTGTCCATGTACTCAGATGGTGTGACGTGCAACTTGAGAACTTCACGTTGCCCAGGTCGCACCACAAACTCACCCTGAGCACGCTTCAACCGTGAAGCAACCGCGCCCGTATAGTAAACAGAACTAGCGGACAACACAGCTGTGATCGTACGCATGTCATTGGATTTATTTTGGATGTTGACAATCACATCGAAACTCTGCCCAAATGGTACGCTATCAATGTCCACTAAATCGAAGTAGACATCGTCTGGTTGCAATTGCTTGCTTGGAAAATCATAATACTGTTGGGCCCGTGGACAGCCACGTACGGCATTGAATACGGCCAGACGTTCGGCGTGAGATCCTTCTGTATTCTTGTACTCACTGGTAACGTCCATCAAATCATTGTCCGCCTCATCGTCGTCACGATCGATTCGTTTCGTTACGATCTTACGGCCAACGCTGAAACGTTATTCTGATATTAAGTAAATTCAGGTACTTTAGGAAAACAACTTACTGATATTGGTTGATCGCCAGTCTAGAGAATCCCCAGTCGGATTGATCGTCTTCCTGGAAGTGACACATGTCTGCATTCACTTCCGAAAATACAAACGGTGTATCGTAGGCGAATCCAACTTCACCGCGACGTACGGCCTCCACAGATGCAGGACCGCAACGGAACATATTGTCACTTTCTTCTTGCGGTGTAGCGTCAATGATCTGCCAGCCGCCGTAGCCTGGTGGTAAATCAGGACGTGCCATCCAGACATCGTTCCATACGTGGAAGTTCCAGCATGAATCGTTACAGTCCCCGTCCGGTCCATGTTCAATTTCGTTGCCATCTTTGTCAAAGTACTTGTCAATAGTGAGAGACCTGTTGGTATCGTGTGCGCTCACGTAGTTTGTGACGGAACGACATGGGATGCCCAAAGCGCGACATATGGTCACTACAACTGCAGAGAATACCCAGCACTGTCCATACTTGACCGGTTGTCCTCCTTCACTGAGATATTGCTCCATAATGGCAACAGAGCCAGTCCAAGCGTGTGGCGAGGTGCCGTCTTTGTAATCGCCATCCCAACGACCGACCAACAGTCCGTTGTCGTCTAACGAATTTACAACAGCCGAAATTGCCCGGACAACTTGTACAGGTGAACCCCGATCTGGATGGTGTAATCCTGATTGTTCCAATAGGTACATAGTGGCAGGTAAGACGACATCGTCGAATTGGCCGAAAATCCATCTTCTACCTTTCGGTTGACGGTACGAACCGACCCAGATTTTGCCAGTTTCATTCATTACATATTCCCTACGTTGTGAGTCACCCTCCATGTACACAGGGTCATCACGACACCACGGGTTGAACAGAATGTAGATGTCCTCCTCACATTTGTAATCACGGCGATGGTCGCGTTGTCCAAGGAAGTTAGTTTGCACGGAGCAACGCCAGATGCCCACCTGGGCTGACGGCGGAATGAACACCTGCAGTGAGAGAGTGTTTCCGTCTTGACGATGAATGTTCATACTCCAACGGGTCTTATCCGGTATACCCTCATGTTGATGAGACACGGGCAGTATTACACGAGTGCCTTTAGTCACCGATGGTTTCGGTCCTGCATGCAATCAAAATAAAACCGCATGATTCATGCAGAAAACATATTCACAAATTTAAGCATTACATCAGCAATACAAATAACATGTTTTTTTAGTAATATGCTTTCCAATAAAAAAGAGAATTCGAGGAAATAAATAAATATAAGTAATGTCCACTGCTTGGCATACAAATTAATTTAATTAACCATGTTTGACCTTTGACCGTCTACGACCTGACTGTCCCCAAGCCATACATATTAAGTTACCTACCGAATCCAAAATTGACGCGCACAAAATCTCTCTGCTGTTCAAAAGATCGATCAAAACGAATGGCGAAGAAAAAGTTTTGGCCACGACGAAGTACCGGCGTTGGAGTATGTGCATCGGATACCAGTTCAAACATGTCCGTATGATGTTCTTTGGCATTGTCACGCGGATAAAATTCGGTCAACTCAACAGTCAGAGGACGTGACGAAGTACCGCCAGCATCACCAAACCTATACAAGTAATTATTACATATTGTTAGATATTTATTTATAGTAGTATAATCTTGTACAACATACGAACCTCTGGGTTGGTGTTGACGGTCTAGATGGTACATTCACATCTTGTCTCCTCCTGCGATCGAACGTACTACTGAATCTGCTCATCATACTCCGGGCATAATTCCTACTTTCGCCGTAACCGGAACCATATCCGGCACTGTATCCACGCTGATAATGACCGGAACTTGGCCGGTGCATGCCTTGTCCACTTCTCATTCCGTATCCCGACATGACTTCTCCTTCTTGCGCTATAACAGACAAATACAAGTGTGCACTGTATCAAAGTATTGTTACGGAATGTACAACTTACGTGGCTTTGAGGTCCCAGTACGTTCGTCGCTGTTGTCAGACGGTTGACTGTGCTGTTTGTCCATTCTGCTGCGTCTTAAATCCTCGAAGACAGGTATTTCAAAGCACACTTGCACCCACCAACTCAATGAGTTTTTCAAGTGACTGAACACCTACTACAAAAGCTTCTGAAGTTACAGAAACGTATACTCCTAACTGTCGAACCAGAACAGAGATCTGTTCTACACAAATGTGAAAATGTTCAAAGTAAAAACAAATATTTTACCAAAAGAATCAAAGAGATAAGAATAATTATCACTAATCTGGTCAAAACTATGATCGGGTTATCACACAACTGACCTTATATATACCGAATTTGATAAATTATAGTCGTGTTTTTTTCCTTACTAATTAATATTTATTACTAATTTGAGACTGTAAACAATCATAAAGATATTTTTTCAATTTCACAACATGTATAGATTTAGAATGGCACATTATACGTTTATAGAAAGATAGAATTTCTGTGGTCACGCTGTTCTGATCTTAAGAATCCGTATATAATACACACATTGTTTATGTTTACTAGGATATATGAGCCTTGCGTCTATTGTTCACAAATATGTTTAAATTAAACCCAACCCGAGTAATTTAATGTTAAAAAAACATAGTAAGCATTCAATTTTAGATAATATACATAATATTAGTATTTAAATCAACAAATCAAATGCACGTTGCTTTCTTTTTCTTACATTTAATTGGTTCTCTGTTATCGTTACCATGGTAACAAAACTTATCATTCACAACAAACAGATACAGTTGACACACGTAAAAAATGGTAGCATTGAAAATATATTCAAAGTGTAATAAAACAAAATATAAAAGTACTCTTTGCTCAAAAGCAACATTTTTTATCATTATCACCAAGGCTGCCTCAATTTTATTACCTTTTATTTGTGCATATAAAAGTAGAGGTATTTGTTATTTACATTCATTTAATTGGTTTATTATTGTATTATTTTTAAGGATTTTGGCTGAAACGAGACACATTTTACGAGCAACCAAATATTAAATTTAAACATGAATACATATTTGCTGCAGAGGTGCACGACCAAAGTATGCCAATTTTTTGCAGTAACATAATTCATTTCCCAGAAACAAAAAAGTTCGATAAATGCTCACTAATCAAGGTAATGTAATAAAAACATTTAATTAACAATATACTAACACTCGGCTTATTAGGTTCGTGAAAACGACAATAATGACGATGGTAAATACGATGAGTTACATTTTGGAATAACCCTGTCTTCCGCTGAACAAATAAGAATACATTCAGTGACCCTCATTCTTCTGATGAATTATGAAATATATGTAAGTTATATATGTACATGTGATCTGTTTAAAATAAGTACTTATACATGGTTAATTCAATTTACAGACAGTGTGTCCATTTCAAATGCAATCAGCTGCTATAATTCAGCAGCATAGCTATAAGCCAAGTACAGAGTTGAAACTTGTCGGTGATTTTATGCTAACACAAAGTTGGCCATTACCCTGTCGTTCACATAAGACTTATGACAAACATACATACACACTTGACACAACTGGTGATTTTAAATTGTGGGATTTTATAAATGACCACTTTGCAAGAAATGGTATGTACACAAAAGTATTTGTAGATTTATAAAATTGTATATTTAAAAATAATAATCTTATTTAGTATCTACAAAAGTTGACAACTTGCACACTATGTGGACAAGTGATGGCAGTTCAGCATTTAGTCTAGATGTTCATCTAAGATATCCCGAACAAGCCATATATTATAAACCAAATTTCTGGCATGTAGTAAAATATGCTTGGATTCAGTATTTATCATTGTTCGTAGTGGTTTCTTGGTTTATAAATAAGATTCAAAACTATGTCTTCACAAACAGACTAGTATTATATCGTATAGATACAAAGAGATTGTGAAACACATTTTTATTTAGAAATAAATAACATGTTTCAAACGTCCAACGTTTTTTATTTACAATTCTGTTGGTAAATTGTGTCTATTGTCTTCGATAACTACTGTAGTACCTACAATATCGTTTATTTCCACAAACAGAAATCTGTATTCGTAGTTCCCCGATGAATTCTGCAAAAAAGCGACAATTTAATAAAAACATATCAGAGACATAGTTTATATAACTACCTCAACCATATCCAACTGTACAGTGCCCTTATTACGACTTCCTTGTAAATAAAACTTCATTCTCAAATGTTTAACTCCGTCCTTTTCGTATAAGAGGTGACTGACATGCTGCCTACGGCCTCTCCTCGTTTCTTCTCCAAAAGCAGTAATGGGTGTTCCTAATCTATCCTCAACACGAGGGTCATTCAAGCAACGTTTCATAGCTTTTGTGTAAACATTATTAGGACTTTTACTAGAAAAAAGTTCGTTGAAGACAGCGTAAAACAATGTTGCAGTGACACCTATTCCGATCAAAATTATGCCCATATATGATGCGGTTTTAGTGGTTTCTTTCACTTTTTCCCCGAGTGGTTTAACATTAGTATCTACCTCGGATTTAACCGTTTTAGAAATTGCAGTATTTCCATGGGTACTTTTACATTTAATAAAAGTATTTAATGCAAGGATATTTTTAGTCTCTATAAATAATTGACGGTTTCTTACAAGAGGAGTTAATACCTTTGAGAGAGTCATCTGAAAGTAAGGTAATAAAGTTAATATACTATACACAGGATTAAGATTCTGAAATTACCTTTTATATTGTATAAAAACTAGTATTAAAATATAATGTATGTATATACAAGTACCATAGTTAGGTTATGGTTATTTCACGGCTAAAACTTCAGATGGCGCTGCATCTCTTGTCACACAAGTGTTATATAAACCAAATAAGAACAGAAATATACTTACCTACCTCAGCAAAGCAGTACTTTGTATAAGCGGGATGTATGAAGGAATAATGCTTGTTTATATAAAATAAAATCACACATATTTACCAAACTCCTTTATTTATAGTTACTCCTATCTAATGCCTTGACTAAATTGATATCAAATTTAACAGGCATTGTTCTTGCAATCAAGTGGCTGGTTTTGTATGCGCAGGTTTATTTTTTTATTAACTTTTTACGTTTTGCAAAATATACAAGATTATGAATGGGAAGGTTTTCATACAATTCACAAATAAGATTTCTCCGTGACAGTTTACTACAACGTGCCCTGTACATCACTTAAAAAAACAATCAATCGATCATGCAATCAACGTATCGTTCGTTCCGTTCATCCATCCATCCGTCCGTTATCATGGAAGCCACGCCGTGAGCATTGCACATCTCACACCGGTGTGGTCCTCTCTTCACGCTGTCCTGTCCTGAACCCACGTGCAGTTCTGCAAATACTTTTGTTTGTACAGCAAAGTTCAGTCAGAAAATAACGTATGATTCAATCAAGAAGATATGTACAATGTTTTTCATAAAAAAATTAATTTCTGACTAGTACATAATGTATACATGATGGTAAAAATAAAAGTATATGTATATTATTATCATCTAGTTTTATATAAATCCAAGTAAAATGCCTGTCGCGCACTCTAACATCATCATCATCATATACGTTTCTGTTCTGTTCTCAATCAACAACAAATATATATATACGAGTTCAACAAGCTGTCAATAAATGACTGCATTACATTACACAATGGTGAGCCCTCTGCTGTCCTATGACTGTATAATAGAAAATACAGAAATAAATATACCAAATAGAATAGTAATCAATAATATTATTAATAATAATAAACATATAAATAAACAGAGAGAAAGAGAGAGACAGAGGCAGCAAAGGGCACGGAGATAGCACGTGAAATGAAAATTCCCTAAGTATTATTATAATAAAATGCCTGGTATGTACATAAAAATATAACATCCACCGATATTAATAACAATTCTGCCCAGTATCTATGTATGTATAACAAAATGATTCATGATAAAACGGCGCGCACAAACCATCTCATCTCATCTCATCTCATCATCATTATCATCATCATCTCACGAACGAGTCACGTCATAATTATCTTACGTTATGTATAATCATAATATTTATACTTTATATTATATGTATATTAATTATTGTTTAATTGTTTAGGTCCTTGTGTTGGGAGTGTGTGTGTGTGTTTTCAATAGAGCAGTTTGGTAAGTTCAGTTCAGTTTAGTTCAGGGCACTTCATATTGGATCACTGTAGATATACACGCACGCGCACACAGTATATTCGTTATGCAGTAGTAGTAGTAGTACTGGTAACTGTACCAGTTATAGTAGCGGTGATGGTGGTGGTGGTTGATGGACGACGTACACGTCAGCAGACACAGTGTAACACAGGGCACCAGTAGCACAACACACACGCGCGTTCCTACACTCTTTGTAAACAGCGTCACGGAACACACGCTACATACTTGTAATTTATCTTCATCGCTCGCGATTTCAATTATATATAT
>JAGJTL010000183.1:2213451-2234178 GCA_022063505.1 Calosoma granatense | reverse complement strand
TATATATGTATATAATATAAACAATTTATAGATGTATAAATTCAACTAGAAGTTCATGATTACGATTCGGCACCTCATAATCAATGCTTTACATGATCATCATGGTAAATAACAGTCGTCAATTGTTCAGTACAACGCGGGTTCTGGGTAAAATTAACGTAATAGTCCGGTAGCGAGTAGTGGGCGGTCTGTAGCACGCTGCACCGCACACTGCTAGGCATCCTCCGACGTGGTCGATGCAGTATCATCGTCAGTCTCCTTTAGCGCCGTGAACAGACTCTGCAATGACTTCAGTGCTACACCTGTAATACAGAATTACAAACACACATATTTATATAAGTAAACTTACATGCACAACACAATTATAGAGAACATGGATCACACATACCTTTTCCCTCCTGTTCCGCTGGATCGTTACATTTCTCCCAGGCGAGGAAACTGTCCGTCGACAGCAGATTATCTTCCCAGAATCTCTCCAGTATGGAGAGGAGAAGACCTGACGGATGTTCCCACTTATGTACGAGCGCTTGTACCGCGAACAAACACTGCAACTCCAGCTGCTCCTTATTGTCAATGTACCGCTGTAACAGTGAGTAGTGAGCGGACAGCTTATCACGTCGCAGTTTCCTTGTATCGTTCACTGTAATCACTGCGTCCTCAATAATCGCCGTCACCATGATCCTAATGAACTGGTTCTCGTTCACACGTTCACCAACGTAAGCCTGTAATAAGCGCAAGACATAAATACACATAGCTATGCACGTATAGAAAAACATAATTAATAAACAGATACATACACTTATCCAGTCAGTGATTGTATCAAATGATGTATTCATGTTGAAGAATTGTGTCAGTTTGTTGTACACCTGATCCCAGGAGAGTGAATCTTGGCCGACAGGAGTGCCAGCACCACCCATCAAAAAGTCCAATTTCTACACAAAAGCAACATAATACACACTTATTCAGTTAGTAACATAATACACATTTATTCACACGAAGCGTATATGCCACTTACATGATCCTTAATATAACAATCTACACTATCCGCAGGCATGAAGTCGTTGAACTTTACACCGGACGATTGCCACAAGTCCACCACGTAGTTGGGTCCATTGTCGGCGACCAGCTGTTTCAGGAGCTGCGCCAGGAGTTTGTGTGCATGCCCCTGTGTGATGAGCACGTCGGCACAGACACGTAACCGGTTCAACGGAACTACACCGTCCGTCACTAATGGCAGTATCATTTCAGCTAGGTAGTCCCAGAGTTTCGGTATGTCGATGATCAGATCGTCAGCTTGTGACAACACTTCACGCAATGCCTTGATCAACTCTTCGTTACAAAGCACCTGAGTCTTTACCAGATGAGCGAACAGTTTGCCCGTCTTGCGTCGTGTCGACGCAGAACGTTCTAGTACACCGTTATAACCTTCTACAACGAATTCGTTCAGTTTTGACGCGTCTATACTTGCCCGGATGTCGGACTCGCACTCAGCCAGTGTACAGCAATCGTTCAAGTACTCTTCCATAATGTTCTGCATGCGAAGTCGCAGTTGTTCTGGGTTTAATTGTTGTTTAGGCGGAGCGGCTGGTTGGCTGACGGGTGCAGCAGCCACAGGCGCTGGTTTCTGTTGCTGTTGTTGTTGTTGCTGCTGCTGCTGTTGGTTGCTGGGAGCGTTACGATGCTGACTACCACTGCGCGAACCTCGGCCATCTTCATAATGCTTGTATCCACGTTCCATACTAAGTCCCTTGGACACATACGCATCTTTGCCCATACGATTATCTGTAACAGAAGTTGTAAAACATCAGTAAACATTTCTTGGGCACACACACACTGTATGTAGACTTTTAATCTGTCAGATTTATATTTATCCACAAGGTACTTTATTTCAGTCCACTACTTTCATTTAAAAAATCATCATCATGTTAAACAAGACCATTATTTGAGTTAATCGGTATGTAACACAATATCACTAATCATTTCTTGAGCACACACTGTCCGTGTGTGTGTACTTACCATAATTTGATCTGTTCTTCTCCTGGTCAGCACTGATATTCTCAAGCGCTGCATACATATTGGTAGTGTTGGTGACTGGTGCTTGTGTTTTGATATTGCTGCCGCGACCCCATTGGCCGAACAAGTTTTTAGAGCCTAATGTCATATCATCTATTGGCGGAGGTTTGTTCATAAGTTTGGAAGACTCTACAGTGTATTGAGCACGGTTGCGCGATGTAGCCATTGACCAACCACCGTCGTCTGTTTGGTTGTTGCGTCGTTTACGATCACTACCGGCTCCAGGTCCACTGCCACCACCACCACCGCCGCCACCACCCATGCGATCATCTTTGCGTGGAGTGTTCATTGGCCCTGAGTTCATCACTTGAATGTTCAGCTGTTCGGTGTCAGCCTCCTTCTGGATTTGTTCCATTGTCCTCGGGTTGAGGTCCTGCCTTCGTGGTACCCATTTGGAATTCCTTAAGTCTATCACATCTTGTAACATAAATCTGAAAACGAAACCCAACATGTACAAAACACAATCACAAACCAAGTGATATGAACATATTTAATCAGTTGTATTATTGTCAGATTTGTATTTATCCACAAGGTACTTATTCAGTCCACTACTTTCATTTTTAAAAATCATCATATAAACAAGTAGAGTATTTTAGTGAATCGGTATGATTATTAAATGTTTACATACCTGACTCTACTACTAATCTTTCCATGTTTCTTGTCGACAATTTCTTGCATCAACACGAAGAATCCTTCTAGGTTTTGTTTTTTGTTCAATTCAAGATCTTTTCCGATTGTTGTGAGTAATTTACACAAACATTCTAAACTGTCTTCATCTTTGCTTTTTAACAAAATGTTTATACACCTCAACATAATATTTACAGTTAGCATTTGCTGCTTGAATAATTCGCCTGTAAATGAAGAGAAATATTCATTACATAACTAGATATACAAATGGTTCATTAATTAATTCTTACCTATAAATCTTATATTTCCTACAGACTTAATACGTAATCTTCTATCATCTTCTTCCAGCTGCATTTGTAATTCCTTTTTCTTTTCCTGAATTATTTAATAAAATACATTGTTATACAAGAGAATATAAAACTTACAAGTTTAACGCAACAGATTAAATATACTTACAGGATCAGTGCATTCATCTATTTCTTTAAGCCTAAGATTGCGTGCATTCTCATCTACTGAATTCTTTTCGAATTCAATCTGGCACCTTGTAATCAATAATTTACGGAAATTGACATATTCAGGTTCTTCTTTGTTTTTACTATTGGAAGGCACCTACAGAGAAACAATTTAAAACATGAAAATATACCGACCCACTGTTACAGAATGGTTTACAAATATCTGTTACCTGCATCATTGCCAATTCTTTGCACATATTAGCGTATGCAACGGAGAAGTTTGGCTCATCGACAGCCTTCTCGAATACTAGATCAATAACGCCCTGCAACCGTTCCTCGTTGTCAATGGACAGAGCTCGGACTTGGTTGAGTAGGCGTTCAAATTTCTCGGGAGTGAGTTTGTTGAGGACACCGCGCACTTTCTTATACAGATCGGCAGTCTTTGCCTCATCGTCAGTCATGACTGCATTAGTGTTAAGACGGGCTGGACGCCAGGCGTTCTCTGTTTCGCGGAGTTTCACATCTTCCCTGAGAGACAGCGACACGTGTATCGTGTTAGGTTTGCCACCTTTACTGCCCGGCTTGCCCTGTTGACTGTTGCGTTTCGGCAGTGGACCTCGTTGCGAAAGCGATTTGTGGAACGACGGCATCAACACTTCCGTCTGGCGGTAATTGAGCGAATAATACCTAGGATCGCCAGTGTTCTGTAACGTATGACAACACATACACGTTAAGTACAAGTACACTGATGCATATACGTACGACGAGTGACAAACACATTACGTCATAGCGGTATGTTTTATTTATAACTTACCCACTTCGCATGGTCTTTCAATACTATCTCCAAGTCTGGTAAATTTTCCGGTTTCTTCTTGCATTTAGGATTGCCCTGAAGTGCGAACAGGAATTCACGATCGTAACATTTTTTACCAGCCTTGTTCATTGGAGACCATTGATCTGTAAGAATCGAGAATGTGTTTACTATAATGTACATACTGTATATTCCCTATATGTATTCTTGCTGAATGCAGTCATTTGAGAATAGAGAATAAAATATAGTTTAGAGAACAATAGTGTATGTGATAAGAAGATATACGGTAACGGTTGTACATATGCGTGAATATTTACCTTTTTTATATCTAAGGACAGTCTTATCAATTACTTGAGTATCACTGTTGTTGTCAGACGAGTTCGTTTTGATATTGTTCGTCTCGTTCTTGACCTGCACAAATTTCTCACAGGCAGCCCTATCAGTTTCATCTTGTGATTCAGTCGTGGGCTGCTGTTGTGCTTGTGATTGCTGCTGCTGTTGTACCTGTGGCACCTGTGGTTTCAGCGGCTTGGGTACATCCTTCACGATACTAGTCACGTCCACCTTGTGTTTAGGCATGGTTTTCACATCAGCAAGTTTCTGTGGCACTTGCTGTGCTGGCTGGGGCTGTTGTTGTTGCTGTGGCTGTTGCGGAGGTGGCTGTGTAACTGGTGGTTCCACAATCTCTTCCTTGGGTGCTGGTTCGTTGTTACAATTCTCCACAGCTGATGCCTCAGCTGTATTGAATGCATCCATGTCAGTTCCCTCCTTGCTGGCACCCTTCATGTTCAGCTCACGCATCTTGTTCGCCTTGCTGGAAGGCTTTGGTGGCTGACTACCCGGCACCGGCATATTAGACTTGGTCTGTTGCACTGAAGCAGATGCCTGATTCTCCTTGGCCTTCTGCGAGCCGCCTTTACTCTTAACTACACACAAACAGAATAAATCCGTTTTAATATTGGACCAACTCTCTAGATTCACTCGCGTCACCACAATGCACCCTTCACTAACTAGCATATGGAATAAGAAGCGCATGGTTATTGCAAAACGTCATGATATGACATGTGTGTGATAAGTGATAACCTCCAGGGGTCAGGAGAAATATGTAGTTGCAATATGGCAGTACAAACGCGTATTGCTACGTCGCAAACAGAACAGCTGATGAGTGAAGAGGTGAAACATTTACCTGCGTGTTTGCACTTCATGTACGCAGATAGGAGATTTCACATTGCGTCAATTAACCGGTATGTGTATGCACTACAAATACACCGGCAATAACACTACATACTACACACGCTGTATAGCCTGAAGGTAATGAAGCCGCTACGGTTAAGACAGATCTGGTATGCCGATGGCGGAGGAGAGGACGCACAGATACACACACACATACACAGAGAAGAGAATAGCCTTGATTGCAGTGCACGGTGAGCATACGCGATATGGGGCGCGAGTGAATCACGACAGCAGTACGGTACGAAAATGTGAAATGTTCTTAATATAGGCACAGCAGGAGCCCAATGCGTAACTAAAAATAGTGCAGCCTGACTGCAAACAGACCCGGCATGGTCAATGCTTGTTTCTTGTTTTCCAATATTTCACCGAATAACTAACCAAGCAGCAATGTGATCATGGACGTCATCATTCTATTCATGTGCTAATAAAATTCTTCCTAAGATACAAATATCGGTCCATGACGTAACTAACTGTACTGTACTGCTATGATAACGTTGACATTGAAAGATGGAAATGTGTCGGTCTGTATGTATGTATGTCTGTCGGTGTCTGCGCTGCCAGTACACAGGAATGGGAACGGACCGTTCGAAAAGTAAAAACGAAAGAAAGTCGGCCGGCGATTTAGAACAGCGAGTAACGGGTGGGAAGTGTAGCCGGTTGATGTGGTGAGTGTGTGATGGTGGTGGTGGTGGTGAGAGAAGAGAACGGTTACAGAAATGTCGTAGTAGAATGGCATGCACGCACGCGGCCAAGTCGAACGAACGGGAACGTTTGCCGTTCTGGACGGATTGGTAACGGGCACGGTTTCTTGAACTTAGTTGTGCATAGGTCGGCCAGCCGAGAACCGGAACGTACCAAGGACGCCGGCTGACCGGACACAAAATCGGTCGGAATAGTGAATTCGGTCACACCCACAATAAATTCTGATGCACGTATGTTCTCGACAGACCGGCCACCTGCGTTTCGCAACATTCGCTTAAACTAGACTTACTGCTTTCTCTGGGTGTGCAGAGAGCGCATTTCAACTTACGTAACCAACATGCACTTATAAACTATAAAAATATTTGTTCTCAATTACCCCTATTATTTACCGTCTGCCACATGGCTCACCGTACAATAATTTTCTTCAAATCCACACTTGATTCAAGAGATTCACAACAATTTTTAAAACGAGAATATTAACGAAAATATACATAACAATTAAACAATACGCATTTCAATTTCTTAACTAAATGTAACCATAGATGTTCAATACGTCTCTTGAGAATTGCTGTATTGCGGATTTTTCTGTTAAATTTCAATTTATCTCAATTGCAACAAAGAAGTTATGAAACCCTTAAAACTAACTTGGAACGCACTTGTTGAGACACAGAGTATTAAAAAATATAATTAAAAATGTTGCTTAGTTTACGTATAAATATTTCTAAATCACAGAAAGCTTCAACAGAGAATGCGTGCGACCCATGTGGTCACCACGGACTAACAGGAGGCTGCCATATTGGCCATGTTCGGAACACTTCGCCATATTGACGAACCTTCTCGAACTACCGCAGCGTTACCAATCCAAGGACACTGAAAAACTATTCTATATGGGGGAAACTAAATATTCTAGCGTGTAGTTAAAGGTCTGTTCAAGAAAACGCAAAGTATTCCGTTTGAATTGCTTTTCATACAAATTGTGAATTATTATTTTTTTTTAAATGAAAATTCATTTTCTAATTCTCAGCATAATTATTTATAAAGTAATTATAAGATAGAGACGTAATGCTGCTAGTGTGCATTTGTATTTTGCCTATCTCATAAAATTTAAAATATACAGTTATAATGCGAAAAAAAAAGTAAAATAAGAGACGTAAGATACTGACCATAATAAATTTGTGACGTCACTCAAATTAGTATAACCGTTAGCGAAATAATCCGAAGGTCGAATGAACATAGTTAATAATGCCACGTCAATTTTCTCGTATATTTTGCAAAATACTATAATCCGCTTTCCTTAAACCCTCATATTACATATAATGCAATGACGGTACTTCGAGAGAAATCTAGGTACTGATGTTAATGCTTTTTCACAGAAACATCATCTGTTGTCAAGGAACACATCTGCTCTATGTTCCAGTATACACATGTAACAATGCATTTGTTATCGAAAATAACTGCACTGTTCATATAACAAATGTTACAACTCGTTGGACAATGACACAGCTCGATATTTCAATTGTTTAAGTAAGATTATTATGCTAATAAGCAGTAACAGTAATCTTACGAGAATCATTTATTTTATAATTACATTCTCGGTAAATTACATTTAGAAGTAAATATTGATTACCATCAGGGTTGCAATAAGAGTATTTACTGTTTAGCAGAATTATGAAGTTCTTCAACATTAAAATTGACTAATTTCTTAGTAAATACGAAATGATACATTCAAGGACACACGTGTTTAAATACTGTTCATAAAATACTGCTATTTGCTTAAAAACGTTCCGATTTAAAGAAAATAAATGTTTCTATTTCACGAGTGTAACAATATTTCAAAACATGCAACTTATCATAATAAATATTTGTATAGCGGGCATGCAAAAACTGTATCACGTAATATGACTGATAAAAAAAAACTGTTGCCGGCGTTACTAATTAGCAAAAAACGTGTAATGTAAAATAACTTACCGCTAGCAATGGGCACTGGAGCGTCCTCCACGGGTACAGTGGAGTTGGTTTGTGGTACGACTGGTGGCCGGTGTTCTATCGTGGCCGGCACCTTAGGCTCTACATTAGACTTGACTTTTGGAATTGCCGCCTGCACCTTGTTGCCTTTGACCTCTGGCTCATGGTGTACTACAGCGGGTGCTGCAGGCACAGGCTCCTTGATCGGAGCAACTGGAGTAGCTTCTACTACGACAGTTTCCTTGGGTACACTGTCACGCTGTTGATGCTGTTGTTGCTGCTGATGCTGTTGTTGTTGTTGTTGTTGCTGTTGTCTGCGAGTCTTGGCTGGGCTTTCACGTTCTCGACTCTGTTTATTCGGCAACATTACCTCTGCACCGTCTGTGTTGGCAGAAACAACTGGCGTGCTATTCTCCTTGGATGTGTGTTTCGTGATCTCCGGTACGAATTCCTTTGTTGATGCCTGCAACCGACATGAAGGATAATGTGAAACAATTGCGTCACAATGACGAAAGGCGAATGAATACAATGGCCATGTTATTTACATGTTCCAGCAGCTTGACTGAATGAATATTTACATGATTATGTGTGAAATGTTACCTGTAACTTGCTGTTCTGCACGACGCTGTTATCTAGCACCTTGTGCAGATCATTCTCCTTGGGCGGAGCACCACTGCCAGGCACCATGTGATGTTGCAGCTGTTGTTGCTGCTGCTGCTGAACAGGCATGGGTGGCCCGAATGAAATAGGTGGCTGCACAGTGACAGGATGCACCACCGGTAGCTCCTGTTCGACGGGATCTTTATCCTCGCTGGCCACGATAGCGACACGGGCAGCGAAGTCTGCTGATATCAATTGCTGCATACTAGCTGCTTGCGAGGGTTGCGGAGTTTCACGCGCTGATGATTCGCCCGACGGTGGCTGCGACTCTTCTTCATCGAATATCTCTTTGCCCGAGTTAGGATTGATGATAGGAATGGCTTTGGCGCGCTGTTTCTTCTTCGGGTGTTGTGGCATCGGTGGCTGCATGGCCATAGCTTGCTGTGTGGGCTGTGCTCCGGCTTGCGGGGCCGATGCGACAGGAGGCGGCGGGCCCTGTCGGCCTGGCATGATGGGTGTCGCACTGGGATAGTAGAATTGCTGTGCCTGCGGCTGTTGTGTGGGATAGGTGCTGTGCAAATACTGGCCGGGGATCATTGAATAGGGTTGAGTGGAATAGAATTGGGGCCGCGGATTGTTCGGGTATTGTATAGGCACTGGATACGGGGTCATCGCCTGGCCCATGGTGGACTGGTATATGGGCATGTGTTGCGAGTACATGGGTGCCGCGGTCGCAGCACTCGTTGCCATCGACTGTCTGTGGTGATTACTAATGCGCGGACCACCTTGGTTCTGCGGCGGAGGCCTGTAGTAGCCGCCTTGATGACTGGCGCGCACTTGCTGCTGTACATACATGGATATCTGTGGCTGCTGCTGTTGCTGCATCTGTTTCAAGTCGTTCTGGGGCGGTGTGGACGATTGGTTCGGTGGACCCGATTGTGCCATTCCACGTATCGCGGGACCCTGATTCGACGGTTGATTTGACGTTTGTTGTGGCACGAAACCTGTTGGCGGTGTTGTCACGTGAAACCCATCCGCTCCTGTGAAAACAAACACCACATTGTTAATTAGACACACACACACATACACGCAATTCGCAACGTCGAATCACCGGGGGCAGCACACTAACAACTGACTGCAGTGCCCCACAACGTTCTCTATATGTGTGTGGGAGCGTGCGACGCGTAACTGTACGTGTACACACAGTTAACAACAAATAATACATACCACACAACCATAGATACATGACAATCACATACAGAGAGATAGATACGATAGATGCGAGGCCACGTGACACAAACTTTCAATGACACACGGAAGCATAGCAATTATATATAGCTGAACAGCAATGTATGTACCTACTCTGCCAGAACGATCATTCATAAACATACTTATATATATATGTGTGTGTGCGGACTAATTATAAATAAATAATTGTATTACTGGTTAAATGAAACATCTTGTCAAATAATTCGCGTCTCGTAGAATGTAGTGAACGTGCCTGCCATGTGGGGCAGGCAGGATCGCGCGAGTGATCGATATGTAAGGTAGCGTGAGAGCGCTAGACAGAGACAAACATAGGGATAGTGACGAAGTGGACAGAGAACAAGGGCGTACTGATATAGAAGAAATTGGGCCGCAGTATATTCATCAAACATGAACATATCACAGCATTCAACTGTACTAATATATCCACGTGTATCAACTTACTGTGCGGCGGTAACATTCGGTAATGGGGTGGTGGCGGCGGCTGAGGTAGCAGACACAGCCCCTCCGGTTTCATGGGTACACTAGACACGTATCTAGAGACCATGTCTGGTTATAGAGTGCGCGCGTTGCACGACGGTCCAGCCGTCGACCAAACGCGCAACAAATTAACAATACGGCCCACACACAAACACTCGTTTACAAACAACAATCTTAGGAAAATATAAAAAGTTCACCACTTGACATCGTACGGGGTTTAGTAGATCGCGACATCACAGCACTAGCCGATACGCGACATCCGTCCGTTCGTTCGTCCGCACGATCACTGCACGTACGCCCGCCCGCAGAAAAATGAATAAGATCCCGCACGATAGTCACACAATGATCCGCAACAATTTGCGGATTCTTAGAACAACTGACGTTCACGGCGTGTCGCGCACACTGCCAACGTGAAAAATCGATAAGGGCGTTTTGGAGAATCGGTCGACGCACTGAACAGTGTTGCACCAACACGTAAATTGTTCAAAGGCTTGTACACACTGGTGATTGAATCGAAATGAAATAAACACGAGTGTTGTATCACGATGAAATTAAAACACGATGACAACAAAACACACTGTCTCAAACGAGAACTGAGCAGTGACTGATGGTGACAACCATTAGCGTCGGCAACAGCGCCATTGCATATACTGCAAACGACTACTAGCACTGGTGTATGTGTGAACGGACCTGTGCCGTTACGGTGCTGAGTACGCATGCGTCACCACTAACGGCCAATCACCTGGCTCCATTTTAAATATTTCTGCAACATGTTGAATCGCACGACACAGAGGTGCATCCCAGGCTGTGGGCGTGATTCGAACACAGGCACTTCATGGGTTTCAGGTAGTACAGATTATAGGTAATTCCAAGTATCGTCTCCCCCCAAAATGAACAATAACACAAAGCATAGTTTCTTAAAAACATTTCAACAGACACTAACTGATCGTCATGATACTGCGCACCTACTAACTAACCGAAAAACATCACTCGATTTCACTGAAATTGCACGTATGCACACGTGAATGACTTCATCACAATGACAGATGGTTTTTTTCTTGAAAGTCAAATATCTGAACAATGCATACAACAGTGTCAACTGTATGAAAAATCACAAAGAAAGCAAAGAGAATATTATTATTGCGGGAAGTAAAGTTGATACAGCCGTCATTAATATATATATGTACGTAATATTATGTAAATATTTTACATGCATTGCGGTTATTTGCATTTTACTGAACTATTACCTGAATGCATACTTTCCAATTAATTTCTATAGCACACGAACATAATAACAGAAATTTGCAAAACTACTAGGAAAAAAATACCACTTTCATATATTATATAATGTGTCAGAATAGTTGTCAAGAACATGAAATATGTACAATGTTAGACTCACAATAAACATTTTAGTAAGAAATCAGTAACATACATGCTTATAGTGAAATGATTTCTGATTTATGTACGTTTTCAATTTACCTTTAAACAAACTAAATTCCTTCAATATCATGAACACACGGAACAGACACACACACACACACAAGTTCACTCTACATAAGTGAATGTAAATGTATCCATAGTGTATGGATTGTACTTCATACGTGTTACAGGAAAGTTGGAATATGTAAATGAGTGCAGTATTGAATTGTAATAAAAACCGATATAATATAACTGTTTAGCGTACATAAATGAAATCAGAACAACATAAGCGTGGCACAATATGTTAAACATCACATCAAGCTGCTACGTTGACAACGTCACAACCGAATGACAGACAACATATAGTACAGAATTTCTCTGACGAGAAGACAGACACCAAGTTTGACAAATGGCAAAACAAGCATTATTAACCTGGAGGTGTACTCTTGTTATACGTGAAAGGATACGGACCGTGTTGATAGCGCTGTTGTTGGGGCGCTCCGGAAGGCGCCTGCTTCTGGTTGCCGCTCATGACGAGCCCCGGGGCGACACACCGTAGCGTTACACCAGCCGCCTTGTATCTTCACTCCAAATGCATAACATATGTTTACGATATACGCATATTCCGGCACAAGTAGCACTGCTTCATTCCACCCGTATCATTTCGACGAATATTTTTATTATTTTGATATCGATGTTCGTGGATTTCTAAATGATAACCACTCACAACTTTCCTTTACCAAAGGTTATGCTCGTCAAAATGGCCGACTCTTAACCAACAACATGTTTTTCATCTACTTCTAATATAACACCACACCCACGCCTGATAACAACAACACTTGAATATGAACAACTATGCAATCGTTTGCATCACTAATAAGTTTATAATGATTTTCTTAATGATAATACAAAAAAAAATATTGAACACGTTGAAAATGACACGCGGCTCTCACGTTTCCGTGCGACAAAACGCACCTAGCGGTTAATTATTGTACTTTCCTAGTGAATTGTCTAATAACTACAGCACAATAAAGATGTCATTTGTCACATGAACGTAGTGACGATAATTTCAACAACAAAAATATATGTATAACTTTACAATTTTCTAAATTATAAACAAAGCCAAATATATCATTAAGTTTTAGCAAAATATATATTTTTATTAATATTCAATTGTTCTGGGACAACGAATTATTATAGCTGAAACAATTTGCTCCTTTTAATTACATTGTAAAATTGTTTCATGTACCGTAAATATTCAAATGTATATAAATACTTTATTGTCACTTATTTTTATTTTACAAATTACATTAAATAATCCGTCTCATATTATTGCAGAACGATTAAGAGGAAAGTATAAATTAGGTGTTAATATAAAAAGGAAAATAATGATGTATTTTCTCAAATTTTAGGGAACGCAGATAATAACTATACACAGAACAGTGTATGCAAAACTTCTAGTTGTATCAAATCTGCGTTAATGATTCTTAGAAATATTGACACAACTGTCAATCCCTGTCAAAATTTTTACGAATTTGCATGTGGAAATTATATAAAATCTAGAACTCTACCCGATGACAAGAGTACTGTAAATATACCGCATTCCATTGGTGATTTACTGGAGGAAAAAGTTCGTCATGTGTTAGAGGAGCAATCAACAGAAAATGATCTTAGATCAGTATCACTTGCCAGAAAATTATTCAAGACCTGCATGAATATATGTAATACCTACTAGGAGATTTACTATGATTCTATGAGAAACATGTATGTTTTATATTGTTTTTAGCTGCTATAGAACACAGTTCAATAAATGTTTTGAAAAAATATCTCCGCAAATTCGGTGGCTGGCCTGTACTTGAAGGTGAAAAATGGAACGAGAGAGATTTTCATTGGCAGCAAATGACATATAAGTTGCATGATTCTGGTTTTGGTTCTAATTATCTATTACGTTTATATGTATTCCTTAATCCAAAGAATTCATCACAAACAGTATTATTTGTGAGTAATATTTACAGTTATGTCATTAATATTGTTTACCTTGTATATATTCAAAATAGATACATCAACCACTGCTTGGTCTTAAGAAGGAGTATTTAAGTGAAGGCTTATCAAACACAATAGTAAAAGCATACTATAAATACATGGTCAACCTAGCAGTAATTCTTGGAGGAAAACGAGATTACGCATCTGAGCAATTAAAACAATCGCTTTTGTTTGAGATGAGATTAGCCAAAGTACATACTTACATACACATTCATAGTTTAAAATTTATTGTAACAATCAGTATATTTTATCAGATATGTCTACCCAAAGAACAGTTACGCAATTTCACAGAATTGTATAATCCAATAACAATACGGGAATTACAAATACGATATCCCGGTATTTCTTGGTTAAAATATATTAGTAAACTGCTGAATGGAGTAACAGTGACTGGAGATGAAGTGATTATTTTACAGTCACCAAATTATTTAAATGGATTGCTTAAACTTTTAAAGGAAACTCCAAAAAGGTAAAATAAGTACGAAGAGTTGTATATATAAATTATTAATATTAATTCTGTAATAGAATTCAAGCTAACTATTTACTATGGCGTGTAGTAGAGAACTCGGTAAGTTTTCTCTCTCATGTAGCAAGGAGACAGTTACTAGAGTATACAAGAATAGTCTCAGGTACAACTGCGTTATCATCGAGATGGCGTGAATGTGTATCTGTAGTTAATAATGGGTAATACGCAGTGTAACTAATAACAAAATTTATATTTGATTAAATAATTCTTATCACAGTATGCCGGTAGCTGTTGGTTCGTTATACGTGCGCAGATATTTCAGTAGTCATGCTAAACACGAAGCAGAAGATATGGTTCAGAATATTCGCAAAGAGTTGCGTCATATCTTGAAACAAGTTCCTTGGATGGACAAACACACGCTCAAACGTGCTGTCGATAAACTGGATGCAATGGAAGCTCATGTTGGTTATCCAGAAGAGTTATTAAACAATACATTGGTTGAAGAATATTATGAGAAAGTAAAACAAAAATCTATTTAGTTCTGCATAGGATACTTATTAGTGTTTGTACAATTTAGCTCAACATTTATGACAATCGTTACCTAGAATCTGTACTCGAGATAACAAAGTTTGAACGTCGGTTTGAGTTCAGCTCGCTGCATGCAACTGTCAACAAATCCAACTGGATTGATCATGCTAATGCTGCTGTTGTAAATGCGTTCTACACGTTCTCTGAAAACAGCATCAGTAATGCATTATTCTTCATCCATTTCTTCCGCTTTTATATATTTTCTAATTCTAGATTTACCTGCTGGAATACTACAGGGTGCATTTTTTGAAAGTGATCGGCCCAAGTATTTGAACTATGGGGCAATTGGAACAGTAATAGGTCATGAAATCATTCACGGTTATGATGACAAAGGTCGCCAGTATGATAAGAATGGAAACTTGCTGGACTGGTGGGAAGAAAAAACTAATCAAGATTTTATTAAAAGAGCTCAATGCTTTGTGGATCAGTACGGGAACTTTACAGACAAACAAGTGAAGATGCATGTAAGTAATGTATGCTTGCTCTGAAAGATCTCTCTTATTGATATTGTGCCACAGTTGAATGGTATAAATACAGAAGGAGAAAATATAGCGGACAATGGAGGTGCTAAAGCTGCATATAAGGCTTATATAAATTGGGCGCGAGAAACACATGCAAGGGAACCAAGACTGCCCAATCTCGATTACACGCCGAATCAGATGTTTTGGTTGTCAATGGCAAATGCTTTCTGTACCAAGTCCAGACCGGAATATACTCGACTGATTATCACAACAGACGAGCACTCACCTGCAATGTTCCGTGTCCTCGGAACGCTGAGTAATATCGAGGAGTTTTCTAATGATTTTAATTGTGATTCAAACTCTGCAATGAATCCAGAAAGAAAATGTACCTTATGGTGACAACAAATAATAGTTTTATTCTACAGTGCTATTACATAACACGCATTTTCTAACGATTTTGTACAGATAATTGTATTTACATAATTCCTTGAACTGTATATTAAATCCATTTATTAAAAATTGTATTAAAATGTTTGGCAACGATTTTGTGTTACTGGCTTTGAACGATGTTTTTCGAAGTTTAAAAAATTATAAGAATATTGTAAACCTTTGTTCAATATTCAAATATGTGCTTCCATTTTCTACGTTTTATTGTTCACATGAATCATCACACTTCAAACTTATACGATTGTGCCTGAACCTGCAACATAAAGGATTTATTTTCAAATGTTGCATTTGTAAAATGAGACGTATGTATCACCTTGAAATCCACGTTCCTTCTCTGTATACTTGAATAAAAATAAAAGACTTTGAAAGAGAAGGATTCAGTTCTACAATAAGAGGAAATAAACAAACATACATTCATCATTCATTCATGACAATAACATTTGTTTGTCATTGTTCTGTTGCATTATGAAATAATAAATCATCTGCATAGTTATGAATGAAACGGATAATGAAATTAAATGCCAATTCATTGTGCGTATACGGAATTTAATGAAATTCGTAATTGTTATAACACATGACACTAATGAAACCAGCCAGTGCCGTGATCCAAAGTAAAACACAACAGTAGGTATAGAGTTAACAGTGGACATATAAGGTTGTACATTTACACAATGGAAGACAAAACATCTGGAATGAACAAGTGGGGCTCGGGTGGGGTAGATTGGTGTGGGGTTTGTTATTAATTAACAGATTGAAATTCATAACGAACAGCCGGCGACGGAACGCGCACTTCGACTCGGCAGTTTCATACACGTGAGTAGCACACCCGATTACACAATGTAACAGAGAGTAGTAATAGCTAGAGAACATGATGGACCGGAATAGCAAAGTGAGTGAGAGGAAACACCAAGAAACAGAGACAACGTTACACAGCAAATGATGTAGACTGGTGGCAGATAGCGCGCCCGTCCGGCCACTTACGCGACAATATGAACATGATCAGAAATATACTCGCTAAACTTGCGTGTCTACGACCGTGTCCTTTGTTGCTGTCAGCTGTACAGAGGGTCCAAGTGTGCCCGACAACTGAGCACCGTGCACGGTTAACCGTCCGACAGGGCGGGCGTCACCCATCCGTACTTTTCATGTGTCTTCACCAGCGACCGGAAACTTTCCTCGGCCGAGCGCCGGCTAAAGTCCTTGGCGCCCTTCGCTTTGCGGGCGATACGACCCTGACCTTTGACGATGCTGGCCGCGAACTGCATGACAACTGCTTCCACAGTGTATGCACTGGCCCAGCCGCGTGGCGTCAGCAACTCCATACATATGGCACCGCCCTCCATCACGAAGCCCTTCTCTATTCTAGGCGAGATGACACGCATGAACGGCGGTGCAAACGGGAAGTTCTCCGGGAAAATGATGTGCAACTGGATACAGGTAACGCCAAGTTCCCGCATATCTCCAGCCAGATCGCTCTCAGGGTCCACACGCAGCAGACGGACATGCCACTCGAATAAATTGTCGTTGACTAGTTCAACGGTGAACACAGGATCCGGCCTGTTCGTCTGCAGTCGTTGGATCTCTTTCAGTTCCTTCATGAGTCGTCGAGCACGTACTGTTTTGGCTGCTGCAACAGCGGCGGCCGCCTCATTGCTGCTGCTCGCCGCGCCCTTCTTCTTGATGCTGCCGGAGGTGGCACTGCCTGCAGGACTAGAGGGTAGACTGCCGCCCGCAGGACTGACGGAGTCTCGGTAGCCGCGTAACAGACGTCTGCCAGGCGATCCACTGGCGGACGGACCGCCCTTGCCAGCGTTGGCCGCCTCGCCATCGATGTGTTTATCGGACGAGCGGAACAGTTTGCGGAATGCCGCGGCCACCTTCTCCTTCGAGCGGGAGGCCATCTTGACGCTACACCTCGCACATCTGTAACACACGGCACATGATGCTGTTGACACTCACAGTACGTATGTTTACACCACAACCACCACGATACACAATTACAGAGGGAGTGACAGTGGCGGGATGCGATCGATTGTTTCGCGTTTGTTTACGGCACGGTCATTCGCACCTGCCGAACTGGGCGAGCCGCCTCACGGTCACCACACGTATGTATAAAACAATCGTATGATGTAACGCGCATCATTGAGACAGTGCGCGCGTGCGAGATTACTTACCAAACACCAGGAGTGCACAACTCCCTTGTTACCGCGGTCATGACAACACAGTGCACTGCGCGCTCGAGGGCGCGACACTTTAGTTGTGATTGACAGTACGCCACCGATCGATACGGCCGCGACCCACGCCTTCTGATTCACCCTAGACAACAATCACAACCCTCATCAATTAGCTTACGTCATCGGCGACAATAGTGTCTAAAACGTTAATAATCATGTATTCATCTATTAAAGGAAGTCATAAATAGAATTAAATATTAAATTAAATAAAAAGTTTATTGCCTAACTTACATATATTATATTACAGTATTTTTGTACAATCACCAGAATGGCATTAAAACATTTATGTAATTAAAAACTGTATTATGCAGATGCGTTACAAAATTATTAATTGTTAATTTTATAAAAAATATTTATCGATGTATTGTGCAATTGATTGCCCACTTAGCAACAATATAGAGCTTATATTTTTGTGCCTCCGTTATGATACGGTAATAACAATTATGAAATTGCATTACATATAATTTAAGTGCAGTCATAAACGGAATGTTTATATGAATTTTGAAACTTATTAGTCCAACCGATGCACAATTGTACGTTTCAGTTCTTTTTCGTGCCGATAGCAATACACCTGTAGCAGGATAGCAAGATCAACGCATATTTGCAATGCTCCACATATCCAGAACTGGGCAGGTGCTTCGCGTATCAAGAAATACACTGTTTTGAATATATCACCACATGTCCACATACATACCATCGTTACACTGTAGAAAAATCAAACAAATTATGTGAAATATATACGTTCATTTGAAAACAAGAATTTTAAAACTAATATTTTTGATAATTTGTATTATATTTTGTAATACCTCATGCCCAGCGTTGAACGACTTTTATAATTCCTCAATAATTGTGGAACACCGAGCATTGCCTCCGTAAACACAGCCAAGAATCCGACTAGTTCTATGAACCAGTTCACGCTGATCATGAAGTACATAGTTATGGCGCAAACAATAGCGAATACCACCATACAGTCCACATACGACTGGAAATCTGTCCATGCCCAGAAATATCTACTATCCAATTCTGTAATTCAATATATACAAGAAGCACTTGAAATATTACATTAAATAATAATCACCTGAAAATACTCTAGAACGTGCCTGTACAAGTTTATTTTTGTTCCTAACTTGAATGCATAGATGAATCATTACAAACATGGTGACATTCATTATAATACTTTGAATCAACAATGGATATTCAAACCGTTTCCCAAACCTAAAATATAGTTTTAGTTAAAACGATTGTCTCTTGAAATTTGATTGCTTTATACCAAAAAAATATCCTTAACGTGTTTGCCACTAATAAAGCTAAACAGACATACAAGGAGAATCCTTCTGAATCTTGTGTAGTTTTTATCTGGCGATATTGTGGAATATATGGAACCATTCCACCAACTATCATAGCACCGGCACTCACCCATCCCATTACATTGCCAATGGTAACCGACAATTCATCAGATATTACCCAATCCATGTTCTAACACTAGCAAAAATACATTTATCTTTATTTACAATGATACAAAATGATGTATATATCAGGTTATTATTGTACTATAACCCTACCTTTATAATGTAATTTCAAACCATTTTGAATAAATTGATAAGGTTAATGACGTTCGTCATATGATAGTTAAATTACTTGCAAATTTGTATGAAATGTCACCTACAACATAATTCTTGCCTGAAATCCCTGAAATGACATACCATAAACATGAAAACAGTCACTAGAGTTCGTTGGCAAAGTTGGTCAATTAGTAAACTGTATAAAACTAAGAACAAACGAACTTTTCCAAAAGTATCTGAAAGTGACAGTTACTGACAGCTACAAAAAAGTTCCGTTTGATTTACAAGAAAAAAGTTAGAAGCTGGTTACAGACTTTAATAATTTATTTAGTTAGTATACCGGTCACAGATAAATCATAATTGAAAATCAAATACGTTTACATTTATGTTGCAGAAATGAATGACTCCGTATATTCTATTGAAACGTTATCATTTCCAACAAATCTTGATGAAGAATTAGAAACCTACATTTGTATAAGTAATAAAAACTTGGAGACATTTAACGATATGGTTGATTTTATTTGTAGTCGAAGTGGTGTCGAACTAAATGGTATTTGGGTTAAAATAAATTGTGTTAGTAATAACATACGTATTGATATTCCTAGATAATCCTTGGGTGAAGCTTAAAGAGCTTAACAATTACTATAATTCAAGTTTGAAACTAATTGAACGGTATACGAAGGACATTACAAATGTGGAGGCCGATGTTAAAATATTAAAGAAGAAAGATGACCAAGAATTGAAAAGTATTAATGATATCAAAGATCTTATTGAAGAATGTGTTACAGTATTTAGGGAACTTACATTAGGTTTGTATTACATGTCTAATGTAATATCTATACACATTATTCTAATATAGAAGATTTTTGATTCGCAGATAAGGAGGAAACTCACAAAACTATAATAAATCGACACAATGCATTGAAGCATGCAATATATTATTATAAAATCAGTTTGGACTTGTACATTCATGTTAAAATGGAGGAAAATGTGTTACTTGTTAAGGTGTGTTTCTTCACAAAAACATTGGATGATAAATACAGTTTGTTATTGCAGTACAATACAACAGACACGACATGGAAACGTGAGTTAATGCATATGCTATAAGTTGTTGAACAATTTTAGTATTAAATTTGTATTTTCAGTATTGGAAACCAATCCCAAATTACCAGATTTCCAGTTTGCAGCATTGGAGAAACGTTTATACGAAACAAATAATGTAGCTGCACTTGTATCTACTACACGAAAAATATTTAAAATGATTGCAATACATGACTAAAAAGTTTTACATTATTTTA